>PVKA01037919.1:0-20641 GCA_004027165.1 Ctenomys sociabilis | reverse complement strand
CTCTCTCTCTCTCTCTCTCTCTCTCTCTCTCTCTCTCTCTCTCTCTCTCTCTCTCTCTCTCTCTCTCCCTGCAGCACCATCCCATGGGCAGCTTCTCTCCCAGGCTACCCTGCCTTACAGCCACCTGACCATGGACTGCGACCTCTATAAACTGTGAGCCAAAATAAACTCTCCTCCTTTAAGTTGTGTCAGTGACTGTGTCTCTGCAACTAGAAAGTAATAAAGACGGTCTCCACGCATGAGCTATTTAGTGATGACAGAAGCCCATCTCCCACTTTCACCTTTTTACTAAACCTGACAGCAAAATTTCAACCATGTTCCAGATCTTTCACTGCACAAAGTTTCTTTTTCTAGAACTCCATATTCTGAGTAGAAGACTTTTTAACCTTCTCTCCATCTACTCAGTAAGTCCCTGTAACTTCCATATACCAGAATCCATACCAAAACAGAATTGATGTGGCTTGTCTGCTTCATCTGCCTACATTTAATCCTTCACAGGAATAAAGAGTAAACAAAGAAACTAAAATTAAAATGTTGCAAACTTGAAATTACTTTATAATTTCATATTATACATGTAATTTCAAGATAAATGTTTAGCAAGGAATTATATCATACTGAAATGACAGACAACATTGTCAGAGGATAAAATTACAATAATTGAAGTTAATGATCTTAGTTGGCTTCATTTTTTATTTTTGAAGAAGACAATATTTCATTTTGTGAAATAGAATAACTGTTCTGATGAGCCAAGCTGAAAAGGCTTGCTTTTGTAGACAGAAAAAGACTACAGAAAGAAAACCAAACAGACTGGAGATGGTCATTTCAGAAATACTTTTCCATGTACGTCAGGGAGAGACAAAACAATACGAGCAATAACTGATTGGTTAACATCAAGTTACTTCGTATTTCTTTTGTAGGGGGAACGAATGCAAAGGAAATTTATCATGCCAATTGTAAGTGCTCCAGTCAGGGACTTGACTATTATCCCTAGATTTCATTTCTTGGGAAGTCAGATGACAGTTGAGTTCCTACTTGGTGGTATGAAACTTGGACATGAGTAATTGTTTCGATCTTCACCAAGGCTTATTGGTAGGCAATATAAGGACTTAGTTTAAAACAACGGCTTCCTGAAACACTTACAAGAATGCACTTATCTGTTTATTTCAGTTTCCACTTTGCTTTCTAGTTTAGCTTTTCATGGAGACCCACGTATAAACCTGACTCTAAAAAGCAAGCAGCACAGTGTAGAGCTATCTCATCACTGTTTCAGATGAACAAGTGTCACCGCTCCTCTGTTCTCATCAACAGTTTCTGTTAGTTCATCAATGGATTCCAATACCTTACTCCATGTACTTGTCAAATGCACCAAGCGATTCTCTTTTCATGCAGGCTGCCATCACATGTCACCAGCACTGATGCTAGATCCTGTGCAAGGAGTTGGCATCTATCTTTCCACTTCATCAAATCCTCATCATTTTCTTTTTTTTTTTTTTTTGTCTTTTTGAGACAGGGTCTCACTATGCAGTTCAGGCTGGCCTTAAGCTCACTTTGTAGCTCAGGCTGGTCTCGAACTCACAATAATCCTCCTGCCTCAGCCTCCCGAGTGCTGGGATTACAGGCCTGTGCCACCACGCCCGGCTAAATCCTCATCATTTTCTAATCACACATGAGATCATCCTTTTTCCATCTCAACTATTAAATTTCCTTTTCTTCTGCTCATATTTAATTCTGATATTATTTTAACTCTGAAATGTTGGCAGTGCTAGCATGCACATAAAAAGCTATGTAAATGAATCATTATCATGTAGATAATACGTGAGAATACCAGTGCATGCAGACAAATCAGAATCACATGTAAGGGCATGCCGTCCAAAAGAACTGGGAGTGTCCGTGCTGCTTGACTTCTGATAGACATCGCCACTCTGCAAAATGCTTTTATCTGTGTAAATGAACACTGCTGAATAACACGGAGAAAGTTCTTTTGATTATCACACAAATATTCAAAAGGAAGTACTTGTAGTAAAATATTGCTCAGCCCTCTAAACTCCCCTATTTTAATAAAAATATTTCACAGTCCTAACAAACACTTTGATATTATGCTAAACCATTCCTGTTACTTTCCTGTGGGTCACTTAAAATTATACTCATTCTTATCTAGCCAAGAAGTTCTAACCTCACTATGTACATATGATACCAGCTTTTTTGACCTCAGGAATAAAGGAATGTTTGAAATGAGATAATTTTCACATGTTAATGGCAAGAGTCTATTGATCTCAAACTTTATGTAGTAAAAATAATATTCAGTAAAAATATTCCTGTACCTTTATACAGGTATATGAGTCCTTATTAAATGTTAAAATAATATCAATGTTAAAACCTGAGCTACGTAGAAGTGTTAGAAAGTCTCAGACCTTCGCTTATGTGGGTGCCATAAATTTTACCTTGAAAGTACAGGTACTCTCTTTTTCATACAAATGAGGTCATTATTGATTGGCCTCGGAAATGGACTCAAGACAGGATTCATTTAAACTCCATTCCCTTAGGAAAGTAGTGTTTTCATAACAATAATAAAAATAAAATGTTTTAACTGCAAAGCTCTGTATTACCTCTCAAATTGTTCTTTCCCAAACATCTCTTAAACATAGATAGCCTAAGAGCTACCTTTCTTCTAAAAAAATAATATCCCGTAGGTTAAAAAAAAATCAATTTTAGAAACAGTAATATCAATTTCCTTGACAGAATTTACTGAATACAGTTTTATTGACTTAGTAACAAAAATTAGTAATGCTAGTAAATGGTTATACTATGCAAATCCTGGTGATAAGAATAACAGTGGTTCACTGCTCACAAGACAGACATGCAAAACATTTTTGAACAGTGTAAAATTATATGTATTGTACTTTACCTTGAGATTTCAACTTGAAAAACCTTACATCATTTAAAAATCTATTGAACCTCTTTACCACTAAACTGAGTTTAAGTTATTTCTCTATATTTCTTAGAAAAACAATGAGACTAACAATAAAAATAAAAATAAAATATTTTTACATATCCCTAACTGCATACTTATGTTGACTGAATCCTGCAAAGCCCTTACGCTTACTCTTGGGTCCTTCATCTGTCCAGACCTCAGGCATGGGGAAATTTCGGCTGAATGGAAATCGCACAGCATACTGTCATACTACCTTCTTTCACTTGGCCTGTCAATGCATCTGCTCATGGCAAATACCGTTTTTTGTTTTTATTTTTTATTTTATTGAAGTACAAATATCAATCAGACAGTTTTAAGACACCTTAACAAGACAGATTCAATAAATTAATACATTGCAAACTGTTTTCATACTGTTTTGGTATCGTACAAGGTGCATACATGATATTATACTTACAGATATTATTATAGCAGATGTCTCTTATCAGTAAATTAAGAGTGTAGCTATTTACTTATCTTATTTTTTATACCTGAATTGTATCAAAAATTCAATAATTATTTTCCTAGTGGATGACCATAGTACTAGAAGCCGACATAATATCCTGTCCAACCACTATCAGTACAAATCTTGCCTCTCATAGGATTATGTAGAAGCACAGAGTTATCTATCCCAACTGTACTGTGTATACACACACATCATGACTTTTTCTTTCTATACCCCTTCCTTTGTCTACACCTGTCAAAGGTGGGCACTCCATTGTCATTCAACTAACTTAGGTGCTTGAACTCGACACCACAGTCCAACACAGTCCAGCATTCCACAACAATAGTGAGTTATTCAAAGAAGTTGTCGACCATAGCCATTTACAGCTCAGCTTAATATTATGGCCCCATGATGTAAACTTCATTTTTATACTTTTCTGCTGGATGGATAAGACCTAGATAGAGCAAGACTTATATACCAACACATGTGCTTTATGTTTCTTAGGGGTCAGTGAAGTCCCCTCAGGGTTTATCTTGTAGTCCTGTACATTATTCTGAAGATCCTTTCTCTGTGTCATCCATATGGATGAGTCATGGCCAATGTTTGACCAGTTTGCTCTCTGTGGTAGCCTGAGAGAAAGTTTTCTCTCCATGTGACTCTCCCCAGGCACATTATACAACTTCAATCTCTTTCCTCTGTGGCTCCATAATCTTCTTGTTAAGAAAATTTGGAGCTCAACTGAGTTTCATGATGTTGCAGTACAGGTTCTCCTATGTCCTGAGTCTTCACTGACCTTGAAAGGCTAGGGCCAAAATGTTGGCTGGCCTTGTGGCTCTTCTATTTCTCCAACTCTGATTTGTGAACTTAGGTTGTTAACCATCCAAAAGAAAAGCTGATTAGTATCCTGCAGTATATGCCATTCACTTTGCCTTATCTGACTCAATTGATTTTAGTTGTTGTTGTATGTTTCCTTTTGTATTTCCGCTTTTCACTTGTTATACTAGGGAGACTATACGATATTTACACATGTGTGTCTGGTTTATTTCACTTGAACATATACTCATATTTCATATGAGTATATGTTCAAGTGGCATCCACTTCAGTATAAATGCTTCAAGCTTATCATTCTTAATAGCTGAGTAATACTCCATTATATAGAAATACCACATCTTTTTCAAACATTCCTCATGTGATGGACTTCTTGGTTGTTTCCAAGATTTTGCTATCACACATTGCGCTGCTATAAACGTAGGTACAAATATATCTCTATGATACAATGTATCCAGATCCTTTGGGAAAATTTCCAGTAGGGGGATAGCTGGCTTGAATGGGATTTCTAGTCCTACTCTTTTGAGGAGTCTCCACACTGACCTCCACAATGGTTGTACCAGTCTACATTCCCACCAGCAGTGAGAAGTGTTCCCTTTTCTGCACAACCTCTCCAACATCTGTTGTTGGTTGATTTCCTTATGATAGCCATTCTTTCTGGAGTGAGATGGTATCTCAGTGTTGTTTTTATTTGCATTTCACGAATGGCTAGCGATGTGGAGCATTTTTTCATATATTCATTCGCTTCTTTAATTTCATCTTCTGAGAAGTGTGTATTCATCTCAGATGCCCATTTCTGAATTGGGTCTTTAAATTTGAGGGCCCTGTTGTATCTTAGTTCTTTAAATATTCTAGACAGTAGTCCTCTGTCTGATTGCTTATTAGTTAGGATTTTTTCAAAGTTTGTGCGTTGTATTTTACTCTGTTGACAATTTCTTTTGACATGCAGAAGCTTCTTAAGAAGAGTTGATCCCAGTTGTTGATTCTTTCCAGTGCTTCCCGTGTGAATATATGTTTGTTCATGAACTGTTTACCTCCTCTGTGTCTTCAAGAGTTCCTCCTACTTTCTCTTCCAGGAGATTGTTTCTGTTTTAAAGTTTAGATCTTTAATCCATTTTGACTTTAACTTTAGTGCATAGTGATAGAGCTGGGTCAAGTTTTAGTTTTCGGCATGTAGAAAGCCATGTTTTCCAGCACCATTTGTTAAAGATGCTATCTTTCTTCCAGTGAGCTTGTGTAGCCCCTTTGTCGAAGATAAGATGGCTGAGTGTTTTCATAGATGCCTCTGTGTCTTCTAATCTATTCCACTGTTCCTCAGGTCTATTTTGTTGCCAATACCATGTTGATTTTATCACAGTGGCTTTGTAATATAATTTCAAATCAGGAATTGTGATGCCTCCTGCCTTGTTTTTATTGGCCAAGATTGCCTTTGCTATTCTAGGTTGTTTATGGTTCCAAATAAATTTTAGGAATGATTTCTCTATGTCTGGGGGGTATGTTGGTGGCAGTTTGATAGGGATTGCATTAAATCTGTACAGCAATTTTGGGAGTATGACCATCTTCACGATGTTGGTTCTTCCTATCCAGGAGCATGGAGTATCTTTCCATTTTCTGAAATCCTCTGTAATCTCTTTTCTTAGGGTGTTGTAGTTTTCCATGAAAAGATCTTTGACTTCCTTGATTAAGTGAATCCCAAGGTGACAAATACCTTTTTGCCACTTTATCAATCTCCATTAAACTGACCTGCAGTATTGTTATTCTTTTCATTATTCCTTTAGTCTCTCTCATTCTCCATTCTTCCATAATTATTTTCATTCACTCAGAATTTCCAAAGCTTGTAACTAAATACTTCAGCAAAGTATTCCTTTAGGGACACAAACATGATCTATGGCCTTCTGAGAACAGCCTCTTCAAATCATTTTTAAAATACCAATTATGCTATACTATACCAGTCAAGCTATTTCTCCCACTACTCCCAGAAGTCAATGTCAAAACAAGCCACCCATACGTGCTACTGGGCTTAACTCCATGACACTTGGAAGAAACTTGTTCCCCTACACTGTGAGTTCACTCAAAACAAGACCATCTATTAGCTCTGAGTTTGTTTCCTGAACAGTGCAAAACAGTGGAGAAACATCATAGGATTAAAAGAGTGTGATTGATTTCACAATGATAAACTAAGGAAGAGTTGAAAAGGCCTATTTGTCCAGTTATCTGCTGGTATACAGAGTGCACAAACATGAAAGTCATATGACCTACTTCAGGAGAAAGTGGGAAAACACTTTCTAGGCTTTCAGATCTGCTTCTAGGAAAAGGGCAGGAGTAGATGCAAATGTCCTTCCTGTTTTCACAATTCTCTCCAATCTCTTCATTTAAAAACTTTTTAAGATGCTGAGATGCGATATGAGGGTATGAGTCCTGAACTTCATCAGTGCTGGTCTGATGCTTGCTGCTTTATTTATATGTTTCTTATTAGAAGCTTTAGAAGCTTTTTTGAAATATCTTCAGTGTCTTCAGAAGTTCACAGTTATAGCCAAATGCTTTCGCTTTGTTTTAGCCATGCATTATATCGGGCATCTATCCTTCTGTTTTACATATCTGCCTTTTATTACACCTTTGATGGTGCTATTAGTTGCATGTTGGCCCATGTATTGATTCTCTATGTTTTATCTCTTATCTATTGTCATTGCTCCCTTCACCCTTCTAGTTTATTTCCTGAGCAACTTCCTTGCCTTTGTCAAAGCTTCTATTTAGATTTGTTTCTGAAATTGCACCACATCCAAGATCTCTTCATGTGTGACTGACAATTTAACAAAATAACAAAGACTCAAAAATGAATCTAGTTTAAATGTTACCATGGGCATTTAGTGAAACATTATACTTTATATGCTGTAAGAAAATTTCTCAAACTAAAATAAGGTATAAGATAATAAGCAACTATACTTCTAATTTGCTATTACTATAAACAGCAAAAGATTAAGTAAAATTAAAGTTGGACTCAGTCCTTTAATCAAAATTTTGATGTAGAAAATATATCTAAATATATTTCTATCCTCCAATTTATTTTTATGTAAAATGAAAGTTAAATATTATATTGCCTATAACAAGGAAAATATGTTTATCTTCATCTGAAATTAAAGATGAAAAATAAATTTTTTATCTACTTAAACTGCATTATTATGAAAGCAGCAAACTTGCAAAACCATGCAAATTTCATGTCTATCTGGAGTCACTGGTTGAATTCATATTAAGTAAGTAGAGGCTTTAAAATCACAGTAATTAGGAACTAAAATGTTCACATTTCATTTTGTAGTTGTTGTATCTAATTGACCCTCTACAAGAAGAAATTCATTCAAATCTACCTTTGTTTTATTGTTTACTTTGTACCTATTTACAGATTTCTCCTTTTAAAGATATGAAGAATGTGAAATCAAAGAAACAAAAGAATGTTGATTAGATTAGGATTCAAGCCAGGTATCCAAAAGTGGGCACTCATTTTTTTAAAAAAATATATTCAGTGGAAAAACATAGAAAGTGATACTTATTTACAGTAGTTCATCTTGGCCTTTAATCATTTGTTTATCCAAGAAACTATTGATTGCAGCAAGGTGAGCAGTAGTGACACAGGGGTAGGAAGAGGAACAGGGTAATTCCGTGCTGCTGGCTGTTCCAAGCTCTGAAACTATAATTCACAAAGTGATAGATAACAGAAGGTAATTTTATGGTTACTAAGAATGAGTTTGCATTTGTTTGTGTAGTTACTATATAAATTTATAGATGTATTTTGTCTGTATCACATTTTAAATTTTAGTGGCTGAGCAGGAAGGGATTGAAGTAGCACAAGGACTGTGTTCATGAACTCCTTCTTCAGCAGCCACTTGTAAAGGTGGACTGTAATTCAACATGAAATAGGTTCAGGATGTTCCCACACACTCATTATAAATCAAGCTGCTCAGAAGGTTGGTGTTATTAAGTTTGTTTTTCTGATTTTTCTCTTGCCCTTCCTCCATCATCTTATCTAGAGAAAGAGTTTAAAGGCAGGAAAAGTAATTCAACAAGGACCCACTTTTAGTGGATGAAATAAAGAGAGTGTTGTTAGATACATTTCACTAAGCCATAAATGTAGTTCCCAGAGGCAGAGAGCGTTTTCCCCTGTATCATTGACTGACTTTGTCTTCTGCTCTCTGACCCAAGTTTGGTAGTGAAGCAGTTGATTTATATGGGCAAAAGTCGGTATTTGTTGTGTCTGGGAAGCTGTAGGCTACTTTGCTTAAGTGCTATGAAATTATTCTTAATATAGATTTTTTGAGAAATTTAAATCTTACTTATAAAAGAGCAGAATTTAACTAAGAGAAGTGCCAAGTCTATATTGATAGAATTATCAACTTACTGGTGTCTCCTGTGCACTGCAGTAGCACTCGTTCACTGTCAGTGATTGAGTATGGACTGAGAGTGGACTCTCCTTTGAGCACCCTGCTTTAGGTAATGAGTGCGTTTCTCTGTTGTTTCTTAATTCTCACCTGCTGACAAGCATTGTCTGAATCTGATACAGCTCCTCATTTAAAAATTCTGTAAAAATGGATCTAAAATTTAACTAATTTAAGCCTTTTGGAAGACACCATGGGCAAATGAATTTTCATCAATATCTGAAGAATTAAAATGCCGTAGAAATGGAAAACATTATTAGGAAAAAATTTTGCTTAGTAATATAAGATTAATTAAGCAGCAATTATTGAGCAACTATAATGGCCTTAGTTTTCACTATTGTTTTTCTCACTTTTATTAACACATGTTTGCGCTACGCAATAATTGCACCCACTATATGAGATTGGTACACACACACAACATATTTCAATTCCCTTATTTTTCTTCCATCCATCCACACCATTTTATTTTTCCAGCATCAAATTCATTTATATTTATCTTACAGTACCTTATGGTTATTTTATATACAGATTGAAAAACAGACTAATAGGCTAAAGAACATAAAAGACAATTGTTCTAAGTCAAGGTGCTCTTTTAGATATAGTATCTGCACTGGATTACACTGTAAGATCTTTTTTCTTTCTCTTTTTCCTTATTATCTGTATTGCATACTATATATGTGAAATAAATAGTGGATGAAGTAAAATATAAAATAAAGTATGCTACATTTAAGCTTATGTGCTTGAGTTGCTTCATTCAACATTAAGGTCTCCTACAAATGACTTGAGTTTATTTTTTCTAGCGCAAAACAGTACTCCACTGTGTATAAATGCAACACAATTTCTGTTCATCTTTGGTTGATGGACATAGGGGCATTTCCAAGAGTTCACCATTACGAGCTGTGCTGCTGTAAACTCAGGTATGCATACATCACTGTAGTACGAGGTTTTTAACTCTTTGGGGAAAACACCTATTGGAGGAATAGCTAGATTAAATGTAGCTTCTACTTTTAGTTTTCTGGGGAATCTCCATACTGATTCCACAGTGATTGTGTCAGTTTATAGTCCCACCAGTGGTGGAGAAGTGTTCTTTTCTCACCAGTATTTGTTATTAGTTGATTTCTTGATGGTGTCCCTCCCTTAGGAGGCCTAGGCTATACCATTTAGGGCATTTCTAAAAAGTGATGCCATGTTTCCTATTTTTCCTATGCTACATTCCAGACTTTTAATGTAGCTATAATGAAACAATCTAGCTAGAAATAAAAAACAAATTATATGTGATCTACCCAATGGGTTACTCTTTTCCAAACCTATTGTAAACATCTCTCCTTACACTACAATTTTCTACCTCTGAATAACTTCTTATGAAGTTATTCTTCACTATGCCTACATTGCCCTTGCAGCTATTTCTACATATCCCAATGTTTGAGCTCCCTTTCAGACCCAGTTATTCTCACTTTGTCCCAAAGCCATTCCTGGACACACCACACAGAAAGGTCCTTATGTCCTTTCTCCATTGCATTTCTGCTCTCTGACTTGCAACCCACACCTTTCATGTCCCTCTTTGCATCACATATTTCCACACTGACCCTCATGTCCCCATTGAAGGTCCCTAAGATCCAAAACTTAGACAGTAGAAAACACTAAGCAGCATTTGATACTCAAGAAAGATTTCTTGTGCTCCTTTTCATCTTCTCTTCCCTTTAACAGCAATAGTACTTTAAACTTAATGTTTTAATATAATATGGAGTGATAGATGTCATACCGAAGCTGGGTATAGAAAAAAGCTTGAAAGTTGAAATGGACAAAAGAGGAGATACAAATATAAATATTTCCTATAAAGTCATTTCATAGGGAATGTGCCAATTCATCTTAAATTTTAAAAGGAACGGAGATGTAGAGAGATTATTCAAGAATAACAGGATTTGCAAAAGTATGAAAGCAGGAGGTTATTAGTGTGGAGAACTATGACGCTGCATTGTTAAAAATCATGGGAAATGAGACTTTTCTATCTCAATTTATGAGAAAGATATGAGGAAGCCCAATAAGAAGACAGAGCTTGGAGCAAGAAGGCTACTAAAAAATAGTTTAGTCTCATGATCCGAGGAGAGATGGGAAGACATTAAAATTTTAGAAACCTTAACTGGCAGCAGAGTACAAAATAAAATAGAAAAAGAATAAATTGGACAAGACTCGATAAAAGCATGTGCTATCATAATTAAGACTGAAATAGTGAGTTTCTAAATTAGTGAAAGCTTTAGAAGAAAAGATGAGACATTTTATGAGATAAATGAAACATGAGCATAAATGTATGAAAAAATTTGGTACCTGATATACATCACAGATTGCCTGTTTTAAGTTTATTTATAAAGATTGTCATAGTTTAATTTGCTAAATAAAAGCATTAAAACAATAAAGCAACTCCTAGCATTGCCATGTTTTCATGAAACTTTCTGTTTAACACAAAAATACAATGAGAATTACTGCCTTCACCCCTGCAGGCTTTGCTTCAAGACCACCTCAAGATTCACCTCATGAAACCTTTCGTGCTAACTACAGGTGGATGCTGTCAGGGGGTTTCCTTGCCCCATTATTCATCTCACATTTTTCCTACTAAAATTATTGCATAATTTCTATGACTGTATGAGTTCTCTAAGGACATCCACACTAAATGATCCCCACTCACTGCCTCATACTCAGTGGTACACAATAGCTGCCTGAAAGACAGATAGTGGCCAGAGGGCTTCTGACCTCAGTCTGGGGACACGCAGGCTCCGAGAGACAGGAAGGACCTCTGGCTTAGAGAAGAGGAGCCATTACCTCATTTTAGGTAAGTTGGATACTGAGAAGGAAATTCATGTGCACCAAGAATTTGTGAATAGTTCTTGATGAATGGGGAGAACGGTGAGCAGCTAGTACCAGATGTGGAAAAGAGAAAGGTAAAGAGAGGCCAACAAAGGCATTGTTCTAGAAGTAATGAGACTGAGCTTTAAAGTCAGTAGTCAAGAGCCAAAGAGAATTGCCCTTCAGGATTTGTACACACAACCAAACAAAACAAATTAAATAGTACTAAAACTGACTGCAGAGACACTGACTTACAGCTTCTGTTAAGTTATGCCCTTGAAAGAAAAATCAAGAATATGTTATTTGTTGAAATGTGAAAGATAAAAAGTACCTACACAACAGCTGCAAATTATAACGTGTATGCTTCACCACGACGTCAACGAAAACAGTTCATCAAGAAACATTATGTACAATTCAGTTTCAGAGTACACTAATTTATTTTCCCATTCCATTTTTTAATGAATTCACATTAGAGCAGGTCTCTTGAAGTCATAATATGTTATTTTTTTAATAATTTATTTCTGAACTTTAAAAAAGTAATAATATTTGTCCAGAGCCATTTTATAATCACAATGTGACGCTCCAAGGTGTGAATTATGGTACAATAACTCAAACTTTGTGCATTTAAACACACACTCATCCTACGGCCTCATTCTTAGTAAAGCAGAAGGTATGAATTATTATGTAATAACTCATGCTTTGCCACATATTATTACTTAATTATGAAAGAAGAGGAGAGTTTCAACTAATTCAGTCTTGAAAAGAAATCCAAAATTTTATCCTTGGAAAACATGTTCTAACGCTTTGTGATACAACAGAATCACGTATGTCCTTTTCCATCCAGAGCACTCTAGGCCGAGTTATTGTGGGCTGCTTGTGCTAATGCATCTGATTATTTCAGATTTCCTACTAAATTTATTTGCATAATAAAATAAAATCAGAAGATCTCTGCATAGCCTGCTGGTCTATAGTTCATGAATTAATTCAATTATAGCTCAAAATAAATAGTTGTATTATTTCAAAAAAGTTTTCAAATATATTATAAAGGAAAGTAAAAATAAATGTGACCTGGGTCTTTCTAATTAAAGTGACCAAAGTAAGCAAGAATAAGCAAGGAACGGAAGAAGAGAGGGACAAATGGAAAATACAATTAAGGAAGGAATCTGTATTAACTATGACAATTTGTTAATAGAGTTATTCAATAACATAAAATTCCCTAACAGTGAATAAAATATGTTTGAGTATCAAACAAAATACATTGCCTGTTTGGCTATTAGAAATACAGCTGCATATTTTCTTTTTTAAGGATTATACTTTCTCAGGCTCTATCACCAACAGTAATCATGAAATGATAGAGTGAGCTGGCTGTGGTGGTGCATATCTGTACCCAGGTACTCAGGATGCTGAGGCAGAAAGTTTGCCATGCGTTTGAGGCCAGCCTAGGTCACATAGTGAGACCCTGTCTCAGTATAAATAAATTATTTATATACTGCAAAAGTCAAAACAATAAAGTTATTTGTTCAGTGTCTCCTGAACAAATAAACAGGTTTTGTTGTTTGTTTTCTTTTCTTTTCTTTCCTGCTCTTGTGAAATTTACGACATGGAAAGAAAAGAATAAAAATAGAAAAACGAGACCTATCACAACATAGGACAACTGAATAAAAGAGCCAACATAGTGAACAATTACACCGCACAAAAGCTCTATTTCTCAAACACACCATTAAGATGGTCACATTAAAAATCTATTGGGTTTATAGACTACTGGACTATATTGGATCACTTTGCTGAATTCATGTACCTACAATATATGAACGGCAATGGAATATCCACCTCTGACAAAAGTAAACAAAAAAGGGGGATATAAATGAAGGACCATTTTGTAGTGAAATATATATCAGTATATACAAAATAGTTAGCATAGATATACAGCTACTTCCTCTTAGTTCAACGAGAAGAAAGTTTTGAACTAATGGTTTAGACAAGATATCATGTCTGCATCTTGCACTAAGAATAACTACTACAAAGACTATGCAATGTATTAATTATTGTAACTGTCCTACTAACCTATTTTAAAACTATCTCATTGTTACTTCTTTCTCAATAAAATTAATATTAATAAAGAAATAATTTGTTAAAAAATCTATTGGGTTTGTAGTGATATATGAGAGAGAGGCAGCAGATATGACACACAGAACAAGTAGAACAGAAGTCCACACGCAGCTGGCTGGTTGCTCACGAGGGATTGATTCGTCTTTCCTACCACTTCCCAGTTAATGAATTATTTAAATCTGCAGCATGAAAAAAATAAAAGATCGGCTACATAAATTCCTTCCAATACTGCATTCTTCTCTTGCATTCCCTATAAATTCCCACTGTAATATATTCTCCTTGTGGAATCTTTCTACCTTAGAGTTAGGATTGTCAGACACTGAAACTTAAAGCTGACAATCTTACATTCACAGTGTATGAAACAATCTTGATCCATGCAAAGACTCAGTGACAGAGCTAAGGCTTCAGCAGGCCAGCACATGGGACAAAGCCACCCTGCACAGCCATGTGCTTGTTTGACTTGCTTAACACTCTGCTTCACGTCCATTAATGCAACTTGATCTTCCGTGGGGCTCAGAGGCCTCTCATCCATAGTCTAATGGGTCCAGGGGTTGCTTTGCAATCTTTAAGATAGCAAGAGGCTTCTCAATTACATTTGAAAATCTCTGATGTCCTAGTGTAATCTGATGATCAGCCCTTGGCCTTTTATAATTTTAAGTGATTCAGTTCTCTAAGACAGATATGCTGGATATGTATATGTTATGGTTTGTGTCTGGTTGTCCCCCTAAAGCCTCATGCAGTTATTTGGCAGTCTTCTAGAGGTTGTGATTAATTCGTGATCCAATGCTGGGGTTATGGGTGTGCGTGCCACACCCAACCTGGGGTGGACAGCCTGAAGACAGCACAAGGAAGGGAGAGAGCCTTGCTCTTTACCTCTGCTGCCACTGCTTCTCTTTGTTGATCTTCCTATTCTGCTGTTGCCCTTTGCCATGTGCCACTCTACCTAGAAGCCAGATGAGTATGGACTGAAACCCCCATAAACTGTGAGCTAAATAAACCTTTCTTTCCTTAATGTGGGATATTGGGTATGTTGTCCCAACAATGAAAGAAAAGTAGCCAATACAATGTATAAGAAGGGTCTCTACACATGGTCATGAATTATAAGACCACAAAAAGAAACTGTGCATGTGTGTGCATGTATGTGTTTGTATGTCTACAGTACATATGCTTATATAATGTGCTATAAAACCTATGATTATACCAAATCTTTTATAATTAGAGACAAATGATTTTCAATGTACTTCTTGGTAACAAATAGGATGTTGATATTAACTACTAATTTAATTCTTCATGTAAGCTTGTTTCAGAGCTTGTTTCACAAATTAGGCTTTGTATGATTTTTGGAAGTACATATATCCCAGATGAAGCCAAATACTCTTGTAGTCATATATTTACCTACAATGACATAATCATTTTACCTAGAAGATACACAAAATTGCTTTTGAATTTTTACTTACACTGAAATTTGAGAAATGATCAACATGATCATTATCTTGCTTTAAATTCCCCTCTTTTTGTGTTTATGACTACCTTAATAGGAAAACTTCTTTAAAGAATAAATTATTCATTTAATGAGAATAATAAAAATGAGATGTTTTCCTTCATTGAATTAGATAAATTCCTAATTACTTTTCTGATTTGCTGAGGTCTGGATCTCATTTAATATTTCCTGGTTCTGAATGCAATATAGTTTTATACACTCTAGTTAAAGTCCTGTGACAAGAGACTAAATACCATAGCAATAAGCAATTAAGAAAATTAATTCCTTTAAAGAAAAATAAGAAGCAGAGCAGTAAAAGTTCACTTCACAATGGCCAAGATTGAATAAAGAAAGCAGATTACTAAAATCACATTAAAGTCTGACTGTACATCATATAATAATATTATTGCCATATGCTTTTACCCCTTTAGTTTGGCAAGATACATCACAGATGTCTGTTGTATCCACATGCAAGGTTAAACTTGTCGTACATATTCCACATGAGAATGTGCCTCTCCCAGACAGTGAAGAAGAGATATTTTCAGTACAGAAACAAAGTTTGCCTGCAAGTTTAAGGAGAACCACTAGGAGCAGCCTCAAAGCCTCACCCTAAGATTCCTCCTCTCCCAGGGCACACCCTCCTTCAGTTCCTTTTTTAAACTGAACTAATGAATACTCCAAATGACGGTTGGTCTGAAGAACCACTTAGCTAGCCAGCTTCAAAGTTGATGATATGTTGGAGGAATGACAAATATTTGTTACTATTTAGATATTTCTTTAGTGCAGGAAGAAAATAACCAGCTTGCTCTCCTTGGGAAAAGAAACAAACAAAAATACAACTCATATCTTTTTTCTGAGTTTGTCAAGTTCCTTACTTGGGTCTTTTTAGATATCTCTAATTTCTGTCTGTGTTTATTATTTCATATCGTAATGTAGTATTTAATACATGTAGAAAAGAAAAAACTCTTTCCAGATTTCATCTTTTTCTCCATACTGCAAAACAAAAATTATTGTTTAAAGGATACTATATTACATATAATTCAAGTACTAACAGCCAACACTAAAAAATTTTCTCTAGAAAATTGGATACCTCCTAAATGCATACACCACCTAATCTCTGAAAAGAGCTAAGTTAATTATTTTACAACACAGCAGCATATATAGTCCTTTATTCTAGCTAAGACATAGCAAGATGGCTTGTTATATCCTTATAAATGTCTTCCCTTTAACATGCTGTAAATGCATTCTAAAACTTGTGCTAGGTTCTGGTTGTTAGAGGAAAGAATTAATCTATTAAATTTAACTTTTGCTGAAACACTCTTACCTCAGCTAAAGCTCAGACCTGTAACTGGAGCCTAGCTTCTAAGCAATTAAGGAATAAAATACTTGGCCTTTATAATCCATCTTTTGTTCTGGGAAATGCATACACCTAAATCAGTACGGCACTAGACAGGGGATTGTGACCACTAAATATTTAATTTCATCAAAGTCCATCCATATTCTGTGTTTGACAAGCCCCCTAACTCTATAAGTATTATTTAAATAAGAAGAAATATTTCAATTAAGTGTATGCTTTAAAGGATTAAACCCTCTGTGGTCAAAAATCAACTATTCTTTCTTATAAGCTTCTGCTATCTCTAGAATGAGTCCTCTCCACCTTATCCAATCCATCTCCCTCCACAGTACTGAACACAGGGCTTTCACACTGAGCTATACTCTTTTTCTCTTCTTCTATTTTTCTTTTTTAAATTTTGAGACACGGTCTTTCATTTGCTCAGGCAAGTCTCAAACTTGTCTCTTTCTGCCTCCACCTGCTACAGAGCTGGGATTATAGATGTGAGCCACACACCAGGCCCCTCTGATCTATGGAAATCCTATTGCTTCTCCCTCATTCATTTCAAATAAATTAATCCATGACATCCTCAACTGGACCTAATCATGGGAGCTTTCACATAGTCCCTCTACAATCCGTCACTTACTGATACAGTCCTAACATGTTCAATAGGAGCAAAGTTTGAACTACGTTCTGTTTTCTCTACAATCAAGTGCCTTGGACATAGCAAGTGTTCAATAATTACTTATGGATTTGAGATAAACAATAGACAGTGATTCATAGCTACCTTGGACTCTTATTTTCATGCTCTGCTGTTTTGTTCTGGAATGACTCATCAAAGTTCCAGGTGTTCAAAGGAGGGTGATTAGATCTTGGTGTTGCAACACCCATCTGTGGAATTGCCTACTTGTTAGTTCAGCAGCTATTGGGAGATAGAGACTGGATGGGGCTGGGGAGATGGCTCAGTAGAATAGGTGTTTGCCTGGCAAACTCAAGGGCCTGAGTTCAATCCCTCATTCTGCCAAAAGACAGAGAGAAAGACAGAAAGAGAGAGAAAGAGACAGAGAGAGAGAGAGAGAGAGAGAGAGAGAGAGAGAGAGAGAGAGAGAGAGAAAGAAAGGCAAGATTGGGACTGGTTACAAGGGCAGGTCACTGGGGGAAGGACCTGAAAGGGCACATCTCTTTCCCTGGCTCCTCTCTTCCCTGCTTCCCCCTTGCCATTAAGTGGGAGGATTTCCTTCAACCATTTTTACCAGCCAGCCAGTGACCATGAGGCAAAATAAGCCCCTCCTCCTTTAAGCTGTGGGTATCAGATATTGTGTCCTCACATAAAGTAGGTGAGACACACACACCAACACACATGCAAAATTAAATATATTTTTAAAATACATAAGTACCTCCATCACTTAGGACCCATCTGTTACTGGCCAGCACTGCATAGCTCACACATCTGCTCCAGCGCCTCGTGTGGCTCAGGGCCACAGACATCCTTCTTCATGTTGCTCCACCCAGTGTCTTCTCAACAAAACGGAACTGTGCTACTGCACCCTATTTATAAGTCTTGTTGCAATCTGCAAAAGAAATGCTGAGGGCACTGCATAGTGTTCTTCCTCTCAGATACCGTGACTGTAACAGATGAGAGTATGGCTTTGTCGTGTGCTCATTAGCTATTTTCTTGTTTCTCTTTGTATTAAAAGTAATGGCCTCGTGAATTTGTACAATAGTTTCAATAAATGCAACAGAGCAGCTGAAAAATATTTTGCCAGATTAAGAGATTTACAAACCAGTAAAGAGTGCCTCAGAAGCACTTTTTTTTTTTTTTTTTTTTTTTTTGCATTTTAAGGAAGGGTCTACAGGTTGTTCAGGGTCTCACTACTAGATGGGACTCAGAGTGAGTGATCTTGCTGTTTACAGCCTCCCAAGAGCTGGAATTACAAGGCCACGCCACCACGCCCCATCTCAATTGCTGTCTCAGTGCACCTCAGGGGCCAGCACAGCTAGGGACTGCTCTTTTAAAAAGTTTAGAATTAGAAATATTTTAATCTGTTTACAAAATAATATTTAAGTTAATTTTTAAGTAATAAATTAAACATATTTACTTTCAATTAAATGTTTTAGTGTTTTGATATCCACCATTAGTTTGCATTCTTTTATTTTTAATCAATTATTTAAAAAAGATTAGAAGAACAAGGTGGAAAGGACTTTTACCTTTTTATTTTTAACCTAGTTAAGTATATTTTTATGAGAACATCTTCAAATTTTTTGCATTGAAGTGGTTATTACAAAGGCAAAATCTGAAAGATTTTTGAGTATATTTTCATTTTTATTTGAAAATTTGCACAGAAAAGTAAATACATGTTTTTCAATTGCTCAGAACTCCACCACTGACATTATTTAAAATTTAAATAAAAGATGCCCAGCTTTTACATTGATATAACTTTCCTTCTTCCCCATATATTTTCCTGCACTTATAGAACATAGGTATACCATTTTTGAAGCAAAAAAAAAAAAAAAAAAAAAAACCTTGAAAAATTACAAAATTGAACTTAAAGAGAAATTCAGTTTCTGTTCACTTTCTGTTTCTACAGCAAAATATAGTACTTGGATGCTAAATTCTGTTTCTTTTTCTTCTGTTGTGCAATGAACTATACTTTGTGTTTCTTTTCTAGAATTAGATTAAATTAATGATGTATTTCCAAATTGATCCCTTCTCCAGATTACTAAAGCATTTTTGTTGTTGCTGTCTTGCTTTTAGGTTTTGTTGTGGTGTTACTCAGTTTTGTTTTGTATTTGTGTTGGTAATTGTTCTGTTTATTTGTTCTAACAACCATCACTTTTGGAGCACAGTGAAGAGAAGCCCCGGAAAAAGTCTAAAAATGGCTACTAATAAACAGTGGCTCTCACAAGAAAAGGAATAAATAAATAAAACAGAAGCAGGGGGCCTGTGAGATAGCACAGTGGCCAGAGGCACCTGCGTAGGCAAGTGCACGGGGACCTCCGTCCCATCCCGGCACCACATGCTGCTCCAGCCCCGCCCTCAGGGTGGGCTGATCCAGCCACAAAAAAAATAGATAAATAAAAAATAAAATAAATGTAAAAAAGTACAACAGAAGCAAAGGGGAACCTCATATTCATGAAGAGTGGTCACTCCGTATTCAAAGCTCTGCCTTCTTTCCCGCCTGACTGCAAAGCGCCTGAGAGGAAGCGCTGCACTCCGGCCCCTTGCACCCGCCAAGCGGACGGAAGCCACTGGGTGTCACTGCCATCTCCCAAAGGAGGACTTCACCCTCACTCCCTCCTGCATCTAATCAACTGCATATGCTGTTTATTGCTCCAGACTTGGGAACGTTGCCGCTTAATTAAATTGTTTCACTCTTTGGCTATCATAAATGCCACATCTATTTAAAGCCATGTTTTATTTAGTTAAAGTTTGTTTTATCATCCACAGAAAGGATTATTAAATTGAACAGGCCACTATTTCGGCTCAACTTAAAATCAATAATATGTAGCTGGGGCTGAGGCGCTGACTCCTCGCGCCTGCTGCTGCCCGAGCCTCGGAGTCACCGACGGCCCGCGCCCCTGCGTGCACCTGTGATTTATGGCCGCTCCGGTAGGCGGGATGCAAGCTTCAAGGCCTCTTGCAGTGTTTAAGCTTCTAATAATCGGAGGAGCTTGGGTTTCTTATTTTTTGAACTGAGACTGTCGTTCTTGATTTTAACTCATAAAGATGGAATTTTAAAAAGTGTAATCTGTACTCTAAAATAGTTAATAGCTGAGTTTTAGAAAGAATATAGTTCTATAAAGTGTGTCCTCAAATTTTATCTAAAATAAAAACCACTTCAAAATCTTAGACTGGGACTTTTTCTTAGCTCTTCCCTGTTTCTCTACTACTTTAAGAGAACTTGATGAGAAATGAAATCTTCAGATGCCCTAAAGTGACTCTAGACAGTACGACTTTTCGAACAGCAAACTTCTCGTTCACAAAACTATAACTCACTCTCCAAGGCATGGTGTTTCTATTTTCCTGTTTAATTTACATAATGAAAATGGTTTTAAATAACATTATCTGAATGCTTCATATCAGAGTATAAATGATTATTAATTGCTTAAACACAAAGAAAGTTTGTCATTCAGTAACTATAAAAAATTATTTTTCATTATGTTGGGCATGTTAGACATTAATTTTTAAACAAGGATGGTTAAAACTTCA
>PVKA01037918.1:0-20640 GCA_004027165.1 Ctenomys sociabilis | reverse complement strand
TTTTAGTACAGGGTCTACAAGGTCTCATTACGTAGATCGGACTAGTAGTGATCCACCTGTGTTTACCCTCTCAAGAGCTGGGATTACAGGCGTACATCACCATGCCCAGTCTCAGTCACCTCTCAGTGCACCCCAGAGGCGGGCGCAGCAAGGCGAGATGGGGGTCAAACCCGGCCGTTGTGCTCTACCTAAGCAGGCACTTTAATCCTATGCTTTTCATTTTTATTTCAGTCTTCAGCCATGGTAAGAACCAATCACTGATGTAGCATTGCAAAAAATATTTTCTACATATATGAGGATGTCTGAGTAGGAGGGTCCACATGTGTACTTGTATTTACATACTGCACATATGTCTGTTTTTGTCTTTGCCTTCACCAATTGGAAGTTTCAATGGTAACTTTGTAAAACATAAAAATCATGACCGCAGCCACTTTTCCCTTTCTTCCTCCACAATAAAACTGCTTCAAAGCCTTGTCTGTATTTCCCGCGTAAAAATTCTTTTCTGTTCTCCACCAAACCTGCTCCAGTAACGCTTATTTTCTCATAACTCCCCTGAGCTGTCACTAGCAACCTTCTTGTCCATAAGTCATTTCATTTACAGTCAAAATGCGTCTGTTTTACCACCTCCCCATGTTCAAATCTACTGCCAACTTCAGTTTGATTGCTGCAGGAGCCTCCAGCTGCTCTCCTGTGTCTAAACTTGCTTTGTTACAGTCTCCAAATACTGGCCCCCTCTAAAAAGCACTGTATTTTACTTTTTAGTTGCATTTTTTCTTATCCCTTTCAGAATCTAAGGCTCAATTGGGACAGAAATATTTTTCATTCACTATTATACTCCTAGTGCTGAGAATAGCACTTGACAATAGCACACCCTCATACAGATGAATACATTTTTAAGTTTAGTATAGTGAATTTTAAATCAATAATTCAGCTCCTGCCATGCCAGCCCTGCCCCCAGGGTGTGCTGAACCAGTGATGGAGATGGCGTGGTGGCGTTCGCCTGTAATCCCAGCTCTTGGGAGGCTGAACACAGGTGGATCTAAGTAGTGAGACTCTGTAGGCCCTGTGCTTAAAGAAAAAAAAAAAAATCAGCTGCTGATGACTATCAAAAACAACTTGTTTTTGCTCCTAACTCTGTCCATATCAAGCCAGCATAGTTAGATAACTAATTAAATGTTACAGTACCTGGCAAAAACTTATTTCTGTGAAAATTACATGAATTCGTTTTTAGTATTCAAAGAGAGAAAGTTACAAAACTATTGCTTTAAAAGGGCTGGAGAAAACAGCTTTTAAAGTTTGGAGAAACCATAAAAAATTTACAAGGCTTTGGCACTCAAATTGCTTTGCAAGAGTTTCAAGTGCTGATTCCATTTTGAAGGAGCCAAATTGGAAGTCGTGTGTGATGTTTAATTGGTGTGACTTTTGCTTAGAAGATGACACAGAACTTTAGTCGAGACCCCTGTGTAAATAAAATACTTGGCTCCATATAAAAGAACTGGCAAATAAATACAAATTTGTTTTTTAAGTCAAATTACATGTTTAATGTATCATTTTATGATTTCTTTTTCTAAACAGTTCTAAAATATAGTGACTATTAGTCTCAGTTGGGGCTTATTATAGGGCATCTGTGTGTCCACTTTTCTGTTGCTCTTCCTAAAGCTATTCGGTACCATAATTATACACATTTCTTATATCTTGTGCTTTTAACCTAATAAAATGTGTTGAAGATCATTTTGCATCAATAAAGACAGATTATCATAGTAACTTTTAGAAGTTGAATGTAATTCTCCTTTAAGGATGTAACGTAATTTTTAAATTTTTTGGTTTTCTAATTTATTTCCAGCTTGCAAAATAAATCTTATTGCAAAGAATTCCTTGTACTTGAATAATTATGTTATGTGTTGATACATCTATATTAGAAATTCTCAAAGTGATGTTATAGCAGTTCTTTTTGCTGGTTTTAGAACAGATTCACTGACTTTTGCTTAAGATTTGTAAGTTATACTTTATTTTATGATGTTTAGACATTTTTGTCAGTTTTGACATGCCAGTGTTTTACTCTACCTTTGCAGCTGAAATAACTGAAAATCATGTCAAAAAGTGTTCGTGATTGGGCATTTGGAGTTCTTTAGCATAAAGCCCCACTTCTAGATTAAGTAATTGTTTTTATAAATTTTCTTTTTGCAGTCTTGTTCTAAGAAAGTGTTTCGTGAGGAGTTTTTGATAACAGGAGATATTGAAGGGGCATAGCTCTCAAATAATGGCAAAATAGACCGTGCCTCTCTTCTGCTCTGCCAAGAGTCTGTGCTTTGTAAAGATCAATCCAGGACATTTGGCAGCAGGAATAAATGCAACTACTCTCATGAAGAATAATGGCATTTATGCTGTCTGCCATTCTACTTTTGTCTCTTTTTCTTTTGGGATGAATATATCTATATCTATATCCATTTATCTGTATAAAATCTCTATAGAATCTTAATACATATCACATATATGATATTTGGCAACCATTATATATATATATATATGTCTATGTATATATATATATATATATATATATATATATATATATATTTGGTTTCCAAATTCTCAAAATATTTCACAATATTTTCTGTATTGCCTTATGCATTGTGTCTAATTTCTTCCCATTTTAACGATTAGCCAATGAATTCTAAATGAAATTTCTGCTATGTTTCTCTATCCTTGAAATTTCTCTTCTAAGTAATATATATTTTCTCAATCCATGCCAGTAGTTCATGAATTGCAAAATGTAAAATCTGCAGGATTTTGTCATCTGCTATATTCCTCAAGCATTTTCAGCCAGATTTCACTTCTTGTTTAGAATTGTATCATTTTGGAGGAATCTTAATTCATAGCTGAAAAATTAAAGATGTTGCAAAACCAATTATAAACTTCCTGTTAATGTTGAACTTTTGCTAAGGAAAGGGTTAGGAGGGGAGGGGTTTCGTTTATCCTTTTAGAAGGATAAATATTATTCAAATCACCTTGGTAACAGCTGGGCCACAGTCATGCAATGAGTCTAGTATCACTTTCTATGGCATTAGTCTGAAGTTGACAACATAGATGTTCTATGAGATATATGATTTATTACTTTGAAAAATAAGAGGGTAGTTACTCTGCTTTTAAAGAAATTATAGCCTATCAGTAGGCTTAAGGATCAAACAGACTTTAACTGTTTTGAGAGTAGTGGATTATTTTCTATGTGAATAATACATATAATAATATCTTTTTGTTAGATCTGTCTGCTTCATGCAAAAGAAAAGGAATCATCTTTTTAAAGATGGTGAAATGAAGGAATTATGAATGCACATATGCATGCATGTGATGTACACATTACATATGCTACGTGTGTGTGTTTAAATGTATATTTATGTATACATGTCCTATATATGTATTTGCAAATTTAAAATGTATTTGAAAATAATAAGGTCTTATGAGAAAATCCTTTGTTAGGTCTTAGAGTATGATCGCTTTCGGTTATTGTTGGGTGTTAATGGTCAATAATAGTCAATCTTAACCCAACTACTGTATCCCAAGACTTGATTTAGTAGCAACCAGAAGCACACTTCCAGGGAAGATTAAGACACAGTGACTCATCATGACATGGCTTAGCTTGCTGTGCGTCTTGGGTAGTTTGAAAGTAAAGAAACATTTTCTGTCTTGTAATATTCTAGAGATGTGAGGAGTCATACTCTGTTCCTAAAAAGATGCACTACTGTTGGAAGCGGCATGGGTGTGTTTGAAAGGACATACAACTCAGTAGACCCTAAAGCTAATTCGATGGACATGCTCTTCTGTATTATTGGGGCGTTACTCTGACTTTGCTTTTGTATGCATAGATAAGAGCAGCCCACTTCTTTCCATGTGGTGAGGTATTTTGCCAGTTCATTTAGGTAACACAGCTGAAAGTTTTAGGTAGAGAAAAAAGCTGGATTCGTGGCAAATGTCTTCTGCTGTATTTCCAAGGGAAGAGGGTTCTCCATTCGGAAAGTTTCTTGTAAAATGTGCCAAAATTCCCTGGTGCTGTCCAGTGCATGAGGAGTAGAGCAACAGTGTACATGGAAAGCAATAGCACAGGGAACACCAAATATGTTCAAATATGTGGCAACTAATGGCTTCCCAGATTTTAAAAGGCAGCATTTTGACTAAAGAATTAATAAAGACATTATTCAAATAATAAGAAACTTCTTGATACTACAACAACAACTATTACCCCTACTACTGAAATAATAACGACTAACAAAACGACTGATTGCCTGCTTTCCTTCACCCATCACTAAGCACCCAAATCACAAAATGAATCAAAGATCAAATGTCTAAAGACCAAATGTTTGATTTGGAAAGTAAGTCCTTCATACCTCCAGGATACCAAATAAAAAGAGCTGAAAAAAAAAAATTAAGAGGCTTTGAGAAGCAATCAATTTTAAGTATAGGTTGTAAACTATCCAAAGCCATTATAAAAGAAATCCTAAGGGGAATGGACAAAAAGAATGGAAAGAAAAGTCTGTAGTGATAATCAAAGATACTCAGATTAAAGAAATCCAAAGAATCATGTGAGAATTTAGATAAAATTGCAGATTAGAGGCCAAGCAGGAATGCTAAATAATGAAAATACATCCAAATAGATATACTCTTGGAATATTGGTGATCTTTTAACGTTAAGGAAAAAAATTATGGCAGTGTATGGTAGTAGTAGGTGAGAAAAACTTTAGTTAATAGCTGGTCAGATCTATGTTCTTTCACTTATTTTTCAAATTTCATTCAACAAACATTTATATAAAATTTGTAGTAGTGCCAAAATTTTATTAGGCAATATAGACACATGGGTGAGCATAAATAGTCTGAAGAAAAGAAAAGTAGTAATCAATAATAGACATGTAAATAAAGAATAAGTAAATTTCCACTAGGGAGGATTAGGTTTTATGCAATAACATCTAAGAATTTTGACTCATTCAAGGAAAGCATCAAAGAAGCAGTGTTAGTTAAACAGAAAATTGGAGTTAGGTTGGGAGAGGGTCAGTTGCATACAGGAAAAAAAGAACAACAACAAGCCCATACACAAAGATTTATGCTTGGGAATTGTGACATACTAAAAGGAATAGATATGATACTATATCCAGAAGGGAGGGTGCTGGTGTAAGATCCAGGTTATGAAGGAAGGAAAGACCATATCTTACATTAGTGAAAGGGAAATTCTATGACAGTAGACTTTTAGACATGTCCTCTCCAGTCCTAAGTGCTACAAGTCATTGTTCTGACAGTGATCTTGACCTTGTGCAAACTTTCTAGGCCTCTCCGTGGATATACAGTAGGAAATGATTCAGGGTGGGGGTGGGGGAGCAGGAAAAACATCTTCTGGGCAAAGGAAGCTACATAGCAGGATGCAGCATACTACCTAGATATTCAGAGAAGCAATCTCCAAAAGAAGCATGCCCTAGAAATCAATTAATTTGAATGGAGTAGTAAACCGAAGAGTTTTATGAAACATCTTTACAGAGTTGTTTTATAATGAAAACCTAGAATTACATCTATGGCGTACTTCTGTTGGAATATGCAGAAATAAACCATGTGTTTCCTCTGATATGTGTATGAGTGTCGACAACAGAAAAGCAATTAGAAATTCAAGGAAACAAGAAAATCCATTCAATCTTAGGTTGTTTCACTCTAATCTCATCATTTCTTTTTCTAAATAATAGAATTAAATTCATACTATTTATGATACCTAGTGACATATTTGGGTTTATTCTTGGCTTCCTATTTACAAGAGAAAGAGAGACAGAGGCAGACAAAAGATACGAACAATTTACAAAATAAAACAGTTGAGTAGCTAACCAACATTTACAAATATTTGAATTTATTAATGTTCAACTAATACATTATGATTTTTGCCTATCAAATTGACAAAGTTTTTTAAGATAAATTGTGGTCCAGATTCTCAGTGATTGCCAGAACAGTTTATGTTGCTTACGAGTCCTTAAATTTGTACAAATTTTTAATGGGCAATCTAACCATATGTAACAATAGCCAGATGTATTTACATTCCTTAGACAATAAAAACTCCTTGTGAAATTTTTACTTAAAAATGAGAAAATATGGATCCACCAAAAAAAAAAGAGAAGATATGGTTAAATACTTAATATACCAAAACATTAGCTCAAAATTTAATAGAGAAAATTACAAGTACTTTTTACTTCTCTCTGTATTTTAGGTTACTATAATTATATGCAGCTCAGAAAATTAACATTTACAGATACCGTTTGATAAAGTAGGAAGGGTCACCAAGTGTATTATTTGTGGTAAAGTCCTTACATACAACTGTATCTTATAATTCAAAGAATCAACATCTACAGAGCATATCAAACACTAAAGTTTATCATAAAATTATGACAGAGTATATAAAATGTCTTTTATTTTTCTCATACCTTCTGAACTTTCTATAGGACAAAAACTAGATGTGAGAACTCAAAGAACTTGTTAGTTTCAGACCATCATTTAGACACTAGTCACTGCAAGTAAAGTAGCTCAAATACGAGGTTAGGAAGGAAAATTAGAATGAGAATTATCTTGTCATGCTCTCAAAAGTTAGAAGTGTTCATGTGTGTTAAATTGTATTACAAGCTATCAGACAAAAACATGTGAAAACAACTTGTAGTTTTTATGAGTCCCTGACAAAAATTTGACACATGGAATGATTCACAACTGTAGATCAACACTGATGATAAATAACTAGAATTATACTTTAAAAAAAAACAGTTGAGTTGCCATATAAAGAAATGTAGGATATATTTTCCTCTGTCCCATAATAGCTAGAATATGGATATGAGACATGAGCCTTGGCATTAAAATGCATCTTTGAATTGGGAGGTATCACAAAGACATGAGGGATGAATTCATGATTTTTTCAGGCAGCTATTACCTGGGTCTGGTCCGCAGCAAACACTCTGTAGGAATCGTAGAGTCTGGCTTCCACAACTGTTATTGAACCCCTGCTGTAGCAGAAACAAGGCTAGTCACATCCCCTGCTTAGTGACCCATCCTAGCTCCTTGGCACTCAGTGGACTCCCTAGGCAATCTGATATTCACCAGTATTAATTGCAATAGGTTAGCTAATGCTATAGTAAGAAATGCATATGTAATAAAATTCTTAGATATAGGGATCGATTATGCCCCCTTGAAAGCCCTGTAACATTTATTCAAAGACCATGCCCACTGTAGATGTTAATGTTTATTTTCCAAACAAAATTTAATGCACGTCTACTAGTTAATTTTCCTGGGGTGGCCAAATAACTCAGTGGATTAAAGTGCCTGCTTAGTCAGATTCAGCAGCCAGGGTTTGACCCCTGGTGTGCCATGCAACCCTGCTCCTGGGATACACTAAACAAGTGATGGAGACTTGGCATGGTGGCTCATGCCTATAATCCCAACTCCTGGGAGTCTGACCACAGGTGGATCACTACAAGTCCAGTCTACACAATAAGACTGTGTAGAACCTGTACTAAAATATAAAACATATAAGCAATCAGACAAAGGTCTGCTGTCTAGGATATATAAAGAACTAAGATATAACAGGGCCCTCAAATTTAAAGACCCAGTTCAGAAATGGGCATCTGAGATGAATACACACTTCTCAGAGGATGAAATTAAAGAAGCCAATAAATATATGAAAAAATTCTCCACATTGCTAGCCATCTGTGAAATGCAAATAAAAACAACACTGAGATACCATCTCACTCCAGAAAGAGTGGCTATCATAAGGAAATCAACCAACAACAAATGTTGGAGAGGTTGTGGGGAAAAGGAAACACTTCTCCACTGCTGGTGGGAATGTGGACTGGTATAACCATTGTGGAGATCAGTGTGGAGACTCCTCAAAAGAGTAGGACTGGAAATTCCATTCAAGCTGGATATTTTCCTACTGGGAATTTTCCCAGAGGAACTGAAAACATTAAATCATAGTGATATATGTGTACCTATGTTTATAGCAGCACAATCTGTGATAGTAGAATCTTATAAACAACCAAGATGTCCATCACATGAGGAATGGTTGAAAAAGATGTAGTATTTCTATATAATGGAGTATTACTCAGCTATTAAGAATGATAAGCTTGAAGTATTTATATTGAAGTGGATGCCACTTGAACATATACTCACAAGTGAAATAAAGCAGACACACATGTGCAAATATCATACAGTCTCCCTAGTATAAGGAGTGAAAAGAAGAAATACAAATAGAAATGTACAACAACAACTAAAAACAATTGAATCAGATAGGGCAAAGTGAATGGCATATGCTGCAGGGTACTAATCAGCTTTTCTTCGGGGTGGTTAACAACCTAAGTTCACAGATCAAAAATGGAGAAATAGAAGAGCCACAAGACCAGCCAACATTTTGGCCCTAGCCTTTCAAGGTCAGCGAGGGCTCAGGACACAGGAGAACCTGTACTGTAACATCATGAAACTCAGTTGAACCCCAAATTTTCTGAACAAGGAGATTATGGAACCACAGAGGAAAGAGATCAAAGTTCTATAGTGTGCCTGGGAGAGTCACATGGAGAGAAGACTTTCTCTCAGGCTCTTACAGAGAGCAAACTGGTCAAGCATTGACTGTGACTCATCCACATGGATGACACAGACAAAGGATCTACAGAATAAGGTACAGGATTACAAGATAAACCCTGAGGGGACTTCATTGACTTCATCAGAAACAAAAACTACATGTTTTGGTATATAGGTCTTGCTCTATCTCAGTCTTAACCATCCAGCAGAAAAGTATAGAAATGAGGTATAGAATGCGGGGTGATAACAATAAGTTGAGCTGTAAATGGCTATGGACACAAGCTTCTTCAGATAACTCACTATTGTTGTGGAATGCTGGACTGTGTTGGATTGTGTCACCAAGTTCAGGCACCTAAATTGGTTGAGTGACAATAGAGTGCCCATCTTTGACAGGTGTAGATAAAGGAAGGGGTATAGAAAGGAAGAATCATGATGTGTGTGTATGGACAGTACAGTTGGGATAGATAACGCTGTGCTCCTACATAATCCTATGAGAGGCAAGACTTGCACTAATGGTGGTTGGACAGGATATTATATCGGCTTCTAGTACTATGGACAATCACTAGGATAATAACAAGATAGAAAGTATTAATTATTGAATCTTTGATATAATTCATGTATAAAAAATAAGGTAAGTATACAGCTACACTTTCTTAATTTACTGATAAGAGACATCTGCTATAATAATGTCTGTAAGTATAATATCAGGTATGCACCTTGTATAATGCCGCAACATTATGAAAACAGTTTGCAATGTATTAATTTATCGAATCCATCCTGTTAAGGTGTCTTAAAACTGTCTCATTAATATTTGTACTTCAATAAAATACAAAACAGAACAAAAAACATTTCCTGCATCCATTAGTTCACAGTAACTTTCTAATGCATTTAGCAGATGTTTTAAGTGTCTATGTTAGACATTGTTCTAGATACTAGAGGTACAGACATGATAGAAGTAATATTCCCTTACTGTGAAGCTTAATTCTTGTTGAAAGATAATCAATAAAAATGTAAACTAATGAGTAAGATACTTTGGAATATAAATAAGGGATATGAAAGCAATAAAATGGATATTGTGGAGGGCTTCTGGGGCTTGAATTAGGACAGCCAATGATAGGCTGTTGAAGGAAGGGAAACAAAGAGCTACAGAAGAGTACCCCCAGAGAAAGGAGCTGTGAATGCAGAGATCATGTGATACAGATGGGCATGGACTGCCGGGGTGGGACCTAGTAAATGAGGAGCAGGTGGGAAGAGCCAAAGCCAGAGGCTAGCAGGAGGCAGGCATGTGTAAGGCATTAAGGGCCAGAGCGAGGGTTACAAATTGGAAGATTTCAAGTAGAAAAGTAACGTGTGATTTGATTTATGCTTTTGAAAGGTCAGTGTGCCTGTTGGGTGTAACTTGGACTTTAGGAGAAAAGCATAGAGGACCAGAAATTGGTTAGGAGCCTGTTGCAATGAGATGAAAGGTTTGCTCACTTTGCTAGGGGTTGTTGTAAATGAGACACTGTGGCTTTTTGCAGAGTTTTCTTCTCTAAGAGACAACACTGGGATATAAGTCACCACCATGTGTGCTTTCCGGTACTGTCGCACAGTGCAATTTACAGGATAGAGAAGCACGGGGTGATGCTATCAACGTTAGTTACAGAGCCAAGGGGAAGGTAGTTCGGAGGTGCTCTTACCCCAGGGAAAGGCAGCAGTGTGTTCTGTCAGGGCAGCATTGTGGGCCTGCAATGTTTTACCCAGGAATGTTGAAAAGATGGAGGCTTGTACTGTGCTTTTGAGTTTGGTGTCATGTTAGTGTCCTTCTCTAAAAGATAAGTTCTGGGGAACAAGTAATGAAAACATGAGAACAAATCACTCCGTGAAGAAATAGTGAGCTTTGAATGTCTGCAACACAGAAGAGGTAGAAGTGCTGAGCATAGGGAAAGTGGCATCAGGGTAGAAATAATATGTCATGGAGCTACCTCAGTTGAATTATTTTTGTCTTTTATACTCAGAAAAAAGAAGGCTTTTATATTTAATGCAGGTATCTCCTTTAGAAAAAGTTTTAACTTCAAAAAGTCATCATATATAGTCCTATTATAATAACAATATATTTGCTACATCAAGGAATAAGCTTTGTACTTACGGCCTATTTCCTAAAAGAGCTTTGATGCAGATATGCAATACAGGAAGATTTCCTAGCTAGCTGTGCACCTTCATAGCAGAGTACTACAGAGAGGAACTAAAGTTTGATTGACTTTGGGGATACTGCCCTGAGAGAATATAGCATTTGGTGGCATTAGAAAAAGCAGTTGCTATACTGAAATACTTATTATCTCACTTGGGCTCCTCCACAGGTTTCTGAGATAAGTAAATAATGACCACCTGAGAAACAGAAAGAGGGGCCAGTGAGGTAACTCAGCAGACTATGCACCTGCTTTGGCAAGCACAGGGACTGGGGTCCCATCTCTGGCACCACAGGCTGCACTGGCTCCACCCTCAGGCACACAGAGCCAGCCACGGAGTCCAGGTGTGGTGGTGCCCACCTGTAATCCCAGTGCTGGGAAGGCTGAAAACGGGAGGATCACTACGAGTCTGAGCTGCACTGTGAGACCCTGTACCAAATATATTAAAATAATAATAATAATAAGCATGAAGCCAAAGACAGGTTGAGTAGGGCACAGTGCTAGTGTAGAATCAATTTACCTTGATGTGTTTCAGGTCCTGGGAATGTTAAGCTTTTTGTAAAAACACAATTTTGCCTACCAGACTGGAAGTGTTTTCTGTTTTCCTCATCAAAAATCTTGGGCTCTCTCCCCAGAGATCTTCTCTGGCAGGGCCTTCTTTCTTCCTCAACTTTAGCTTTGTATTTCATATGTAAGCAAAGAAAAGAAGCAAAGTTCAACTATTTAGGAAAAAGTCATTCTAGAGAGAGAGAAAAAAAAAAGACTGATTGTAAGACCAGATGGTAAGCATTACTCAGCCGATGGCTTGTATAGATTCAAGGGAAGGTGTGGTAACACAATCTTGGCATGCAGCTGTGAGCCATTGCTCTAAACAGCCTCTTTCTTCCCTGCCTTCTGGATCTCCATTCCAGCACCTCGCCCTCCATCTTTGTGGGTATTGGGCCTTCCCAGATTGCTTGGACAGATGTATATGAAAGGAATAAAGCTTATCCAAGGAAGAGCAGCCCACCAACTTTTGTGCAGCCTTCTCCCCACGTTCCCTGTGACCCTGGCAAGTTAAGAAGGATGTTCTGTTCACCAAGAGATCAGTTTCCCAGGACTCAGATGATCATGAGCCTACCATGATATCTTTAAGGCATGTCCATCTGATGTCTTGTGGACAGCCCAGACCAAAACATACACACAGGATCTTCTTTATACCTCCCCTAACAAACCACCAACCAACACTTTCTCCTGTGTCTACTCCCTCAAGAAAAGGTACCACCATCCTCCTTCACCCAAGCTGAAATCCTGGAAGTCACCCGATTCATCTTTTTTAAAAAAATAATAATTTTATTGAGAAACAAATAATGAGACAGTTCCAACACTGATTAGTAGGGCAGTTTCAATAATAAATACATTGCATATTGTTTTCTTCTTAGTGGTTATTCATAGTACAAGATACAGACATGCTATCCTGTCCTCAAACACTATTAGTACAAATCTTTCTTCTCATTGAATTAAGAGAATGTAGCTGTATATCTATCCTAACTATTTTGAATATACAGATACAAAATGGTCATTTATTTTTATCTCCTTTTTTTGTTTAATTTTGTCAGAGAAGGATTTTCCATTATCATTTGAATATTGTACGTGCATGAATTTGCCAAGATATTCCAATATGGTCCAGTGGTCCATAATAGTAGTGGGTAATCCATAGGACTGACAATGTCAGAAGTTGTTGACTTGAGCCTTTTACAGCTTAGCATATTAATATGGCTTTACCTTTTATACCTCATTTTTATACTTTTCTGCTAGATGGTTAACACCAAGATAAAGGAAGACTTATATAAACAAGAAATGTAGCTTTTGTATCTGATGTCAGTCAAATCCCCTCAGGATTTATCCTGAAACCCTGTACCACACTTTGTAGATCCTTTGTCTGTGTCAGCCATGTGGATCTCTCGGGCTTTCACAGAGAGCAAATTGGTCAAGCAGTGGCCCTCACTCATCCACATACCTGGTTCATCTTTCTTCCTACCAAAGGAGTCATTCTCCTAAATACATTTCTAGTCCTCCTCTGTCATTTTTTCCCAAGCTGGTGCTAACATAGGCTCTCAATATTTCTCCCCTGGAATTCTAAACTATATGATATTTTTTTCTTATCATGATCATTTTCTATCTCCCTCCTGTCACCAGTGTTATACCTTGAACGAAATTCTGACCAGGGAATGAAAGTCATTGTTTCTTAGACAGTCTGTATGGCGAGGGGTGAGAACAACTGCTAGACTGGAAAATATTTCCAGTGTTAGCCTGTTGTACCAAGACTTTGTGACCTTGGGTATCTATCTTCTACCCTTCTGCTTCTGACTTTAAAATAAATAATTACAACTGTGTACTTCCTCTTACTTCGTACTGCTACATATCATTTAATGGGTTTGTGCCTTAATCTGTACAGATTGCTACATTAAAAATGTCCTGGAAATAAACTACCAAATCACTATCTCTTCTGAGTTGTTTCATTCCTCATCTTGGGAGGTCTTGAGCTGACTCCTGAGAACCTTGAAAATGATCTTCCATGAGTTCCCTGTGTAGGCACCTTCTTGTTTTCCTCATCACACATAACTGCAAGTCCTAAGATTCCTATGATCACCATAGTACGCTCTCACAACTTTTCAGAATGCCAGGTCCTTTTGATTCAATTCCTGCTTTCATATTCTACTTGAGCCTATGCCTCTCATGGTGGTGCTGGTCAGGTAGGTATGCAGTTTAAAGAGGGCTTTTGCAAGTTATGTCTCATTTGGATCCTCACCATATCCTATGGGGCAGACAGGGAGCTATTCGTTCTTTCCTGTATAGATGGCTGAGGTGGAGAGGTTTTGTCTGTTTTGTTTCTTATTTATCACTGTGTCTTACAGGTGTATATATACCTGATTCTCTAGAGACTACATCTTGGAAATGTCCATGACACACACGTCAAACCTTACAAAACAGTTGAGTTACTGTTGACTACTTCTTATGAAAGGGTGTCACTTGTGATTTATTTGTGTTTTTAGTAAAAGATGAAAGCTTTAAATGATCTGAAGAGAAACCAGAGTTATTTGTGTTTTTAGAAGCTCAGGAAGAAATTCCTGTTTCAATCAAACTGGGTCTCAGAACATTCATTCACCATGGGTTAGCAACTTAACTACTTTGGAATTTTCCAGACTTCTTGCTTTGCATCTGTAGTTTATTCTCATCTTTTGGTGTTTGACACCCATATGGAGAGGAAGAGAAGAGAGAAGAAGGGAAAATTCGATGCACTTGGTTTTGTGTTGATTTCTGAGGTCTGTACTGTGAGTAACTGAAATTATTTGATTGAGTTTTAAAGATCAAAACACAGTGTGCCTGGGCCTGAGTACTAAAAACAGCTCCTTTCAGTGGAGAATGGAGAGGTTTTCTGGTTCCTCATTGAATGTCCACACATATTAGCTCCTGTCAAGCTATGATGTTACCCACTTCCTGTGTCCACTTTAACAGGGCTCCTTTTAAGTTTTGGAGTCTAAAAGTAAGGCCCTGAGCTGGGGAGATGGCTCAGTGGAATAAGCACTTCCCTGGCAAGTACAAGTTCCTGAGTTCAATCCCCGGTTCCACCAAAGTAAATAAGCAAATAAATAAATAAAGTAAGGCTCTGAGAACATGGCTACCTTCTGAGACTATGGCTCTTTCTGGAAAGGTCTTTCTCTTCTTGAACTTTAACACTGGGGAAAAAAATCAAACAATAAATGACTATATTTTAATTTTCAAACCAGTCAAACTGATTGACCAAGTATGCCTTAACAAGGAATATTTCTTTCTGATGCCTGGAAGGTGAAAAAGATTGTTTTATTTAAACTGCATCTGTGTGTTTCTGGTGTCTAATCAAGCTCTGAGTCTGAGCTCAATTACAGCTTTGATAAAGGAAAAGAGAAAGGGAACTTGAAAGAATGCTCTCCTATTCATGAGGGGGCTGTGTGTGTTTTTAGTTTCCAAGTAAATGAATAATGGGACCATGCATTTTCCATCCAAGCATTTTCCACCCTGAGAATAATTCCCTTCGTGGCTTCTCAATGAATAATGCATTATTTCTGAAACCCAAGAGGCATTCCTTTGATTCTCCTTTATGTTTAGCTTTCTGAGTGATTTTTCAATAAAGGAAATTCAAGGACTTGGAATAAATGCTTTATTAACATTTTTATTGAAGTTCAGATAGCTCCTTGGCTATTATCTCCTGATATTTGGAATATTCTTTTTTTCTTGAAGGAAAATATAAGGTATTACATTTATGAGAAAATGAAGCACCTTGGACAACCTTCAAAGCAAATAGCAGTTTAAAACCAATGTGTGTTTGTGCTGCAGAACAAAGAGCTTTCTGGGGGTACTTTGCTCTGCACTTTATTTTCATTTCCCTGCTGAAAAGTTTCAAAAAAGAAAGCTTACATTCAAAACTGGGCTGTTTGGAGACTGGATCTCATTTGTTTACCTTTTGGGAAACCCATTCCTTGTGGCTGGTCCAGACCCAGGACTGCAGCCCAAGCACACTCAGGAGACTACTCATCAATCTCCCTTCCATCCCTGCTTAATTATTTGCCTGAGTCTTATATGGACCCCTTAAGTGAGGTATAATGGGCCGTGGAGGTATCCCCATACCACCACTTTCACTGCAGGATTCCTAGTGGATAGGAGGGCAGCACACCAGTAAGCTTTGGTGCCCTTTCACAACTCCCTTCCCTCTCAGATTCAGACAATGAGCATTTTCAAAGACTAACTACATTGGACTTAGAATATAATCTGCACTTCCATTTTTCTTGCAGTTACAGGAAAATTTTAGCTACTTATAATAGAAAAAGAAATAGGACAAAGTTGATCTAAATTAGTAAGATATCTGAAGCATAAGTTTGGTTTGCAATATTTGATTGATTAATTTTGAGAAGTAGAAATGTTTTCTGGAACATGAACTCTGGATCCAGTGTTTAAGAACAGAATTTGGACTTTGTTTCTTTCCTGTCACTGCCCAGTACCAGATTTGTCATAAGCTAGGTATTTAAAGTCACTTCATCTGTATAATGGGGCTATTAGTTTATATGTCTTATGGTTATTTATAGATTGTATTATTTGTAAAGCACTAAGTGATTGTTGAATAAAAATAAAGCATATCCGATTGTCACAAACTGCTATTTCAGAACAGACTATTATTACCTACTGCGGAGTGGGTAGATAGTAATGACATTATCATTCTCATCATTAATACATACTGAGTGATCTTTTTCTTAGTATTCAAATGAACACTTTGCAACAAGCCTCATGAAGCAGATAGAATTATCTCCACATCTTAGATAAGAAAACAAGGTTTTTTTAAAAAAAATAATTTGCCTATGTTTATCAACCTCACTAAATAGCAAAGCAAGGGCGTGAACCCTGGGGAAAACTAGAACCAGAAACTTCACCTTAACTAAGTGTGGAGGGCTGCTTATCACCAGTTTTGCCTGAAAACAACCATGTTTGCTTAGGACAGGTGATGTGTTTCCTGAATGTAGTTTTTCATGTCTCAGGTGTGCATCAAACTGTGTTTTGCTCAAAATAATCATATTCTTGGACTCATAGTCCAATGTAGTGGGATCCAAATTGATGCCATGTTATTGTTCTTCCAATTTTTTCTAATTATTTCATACTGTACTTGTAGCACTGACTACTGGTTTCCGATGAGCGCGTTTTTGTCCTGCTCTGCGATCGCTTCATGGCTGCGTGTTTCATTGTGATAACTTTCACTCTCTCTTTTTGTGCCCTCTGGTGTGTCTGCCCGTGCCTGCAGGCGCCTTTATCATCTGCTGGACCCCAGGCCTGGTGCTGTTGCTGCTGGATGTTTGCTGCCCACAGTGCAACGTCCTGGCCTATGAGAAATTCTTCCTCCTCCTCGCCGAGTTCAACTCTGCCATGAACCCCATCATCTACTCCTACCGGGACAAGGAGATGAGCGCTACCTTCAGACAGATCCTCTGCTGCCAGCGCAGCGAGAGCACCAACGGCCCCACGGAAGGCTCCGACCGCTCGGCCTCCTCCCTCAACCACACCATCCTGGCCGGAGTTCACAGCAATGACCACTCGGTGGTTTAGAAAGGAAACCAAGACGAGAAGGCGGCTGTCTGCTGCGGAGCAGCTGCGCCCCACCCGCCAAGGTGGGGAGCAGGGGGCCAGACAGACACTTGTGTGCTTAAAACACTAACCGATGGCAGTATTTGTTCCTAGATCCCGTGAGACTTGACGTAAATGGAAAATTAGCTTATGTGACGACCCTAACCCTGACCCCCCAGTCCTTACGAAACTAGAAAGTGGAGTCCTTCAGGTGGAATTCCGGAGCAGACTCTAACATGTCTATTGAACTACACTGATCAGAGTTTAAGAGATTTGGTGTGGTTTGGTGCAAGTCAGAATAAATTCTGACTAATTGAGTCCACAACTTCATTTACATGTAGGCTTCCCTTTTTAAAAAAGAAAAATTTTCAGGATACATTTCATTGAATAAACATGTTTATGCCGACCAGTATGTCTGTGATGGACAAGGCTATAGGTGTAAACTACCGCAATTTCAATTTGTTCCTTATGTAGGAAAGCTGTAAATTAGAATTAAGTTTTTGGAAAGCATGCATGTAATACATGTATGTGGTATGCTTTACTTAAGAAGATAAAAAATACACATTTTAAATCTTCTCGGAGGTAGAAGAATCTAATTTTCAAAAGCAATCACTGTTTAGGCTCTGAAAGAAACATTAAACTCATATTAAAGTGTTGTGCTAAGTAGAAAACAAAAACTATCTGTTACCGAAAGAATGCATACCCTGAAAAGGTCATAGAAAATGAAGCCCAGTAAGTTTTCCTACAATTTAAAGTACCTAAGTCTGTTAGTATTGCCAGTTCATCAGAGAAAGTTTTTCATAGCCTGTGTTTTTCTGAGTTATAAAATAACACTTACTGTAGAAAACTTGAAAATTACGGAAATGTATTAATAAGAAAAAATGATTGCCAAAATATCACAACCTAGGAGTAATCGTCTTTAACAGCTCCCCCATGTATAACTGTATGTATATTATATACTTTTTTTACATCATTGGGATTAAACTGTAAACAGTTTTTAGTTAGTCTTTGTTTTCCATTTACATTGCCAGATTTTCCTATGGCATGGAATTTTTTACAAAATGATAATTTTAGTGGCTATATAATATTCCATGTAATGGATGCAACTCAATTCATTTAACCAGTCCCATACCATTGAATAGGTTATTTCTAATTTTCACTATTACTGAGTTTCTGAAATTTTATGTACATAAATCTTTGTCCCTATAACTGATTTTTTACTTAGGAACCTATTCCCATGAAGGATTTAAAAAAAAATGTGAAATGCCTTTTTAACCTTTTATCTTTTATAAAAAGGGGTTTTCTGCTATGGCACTGTATAGGTGCAAGTTGTAAGGAAAGCCAGTAAACTTACCTTTGTAAAAAAAAAAGTGCAGTGGTTACTTTAGCTAAGAGTAACTTTTAATATAAGAAAATAAATTAGAAAAAGTCAATTGTCATAATAACTAAAACACCCTAATATATCTAGCAATTCCACTGTTTTTTTTTTTTTTTCCTTTAGGTTATCCAGCTGTTGGTAGCTACAGCTATAATGTAGAAGAAACTTTTGAAAAGGCCAAGTAAATGAAGGATCTATGTGTTCCGTGGCTTGGGGTTCTTCTGTAGCTAAGGGGTTGAGTGAGTCAGTGTGCGGCTGGCTCACAGGTGTTCTTTAGGGATCACCCGGATGAATTGCTGCCACGCTGGGTAGCGTTATCAATACATTGTCTAGAGAAACAGTGATTGAATCAGTGCCTTGGGGCGTGCACTGAGGAAGTAAGAGCATCTTGAAGCAGGTTTGGGCAGGTCAGCAGAGCGTTCGAGCGAAAGAAATCTTGAGCAAGGGGCCGTCTAGGGAGGAGAAAGTCAGGGTGTGGCTAGGCTTTGCACAGAGAGTGGACTTGTAAGAGGCCCATGCTGCAAAGAACGTAGGGACGCAGTCAGTAGAAAAATGTTTGCACATTCTTATACAGAACACAGAGCAATTTATCCTGGATGCTAAAGAAAAGATGGTGGACTTTTATTGATGTGGTGCCTATTTTTATGGAGGAAATATGGACAATTGGAAACTCAAAGCTTACTAATTGGACCCTAATAAATCATTCTCAATCAGTGTGGGTAATGTGTGGTTCTGGTTAGTCCTGTTTCTCTCATTCAAGAGTCCTGTGGCTGGTGTGGGCTGCATCTTCCTCTACGACCTCTTTTATTTCCCTGGTACAAAGGCTGCTGAACTCCAAGGCCGGGCCGCAACCTGTTCCCCAGTGAGCAATATTTTTCTTTCAATCTTTCCAATGCCTAATGGTGGGTTATGTTTTATGTGAGGACAGCCCTTTATCTAGATAGAATAACAGTTCTGCTGGGTTTTTTCTTAACTCTGATTTTGTAGAAACTTTAACGACTGTGTATATGTTTATAACATTAGGAGTTTAAAAAGTCCCAGTGGTGTTTTTGCTTACAGATTTAATAATCGATACTGAGAGCGATGCATCTCTTCCAGTGGTAAGCTCATCATTGCCTTTTCAGGATATTGCTAAGGTGCTGTCAAGAAATGCAATGTTTATGCTACAATGAGAATTTGGAAGGGAGTTCTGAATTTTTAAGTGCAGATGGATAGAATACTGCTAAAAATCAGATTTATTTGAACACATATTTAAAATTAGCTAGCCTTTCATACCAACCCACCTTTTATTAGGAAAACTATGAATTTCTAGGCTTCTACGCTCAGACACTAATGTCACTCTTCTAGTTTATTAGTCTTAGCTACCTTCCCTTTTGCGTTTCTAATTAATGATTGGTTTCTGTTCCACTGTTCATCTTTTGCCTGATAATCTTTTAGCCTCAGAAATATTTGAATTGTGTAAAATAGTTCCTAGCCCATCAACTTCACTCTAGAATTTGCAGTTGTGTTACATAAAAATGGTACAAACATTATTGTGTACCTTTGCTACACTAAGTTAGGAAAAACATTTTTATGGAAATTGAACCAAATGACTTACTTTTAATGTCTGTGAGTTTCACTTGATCCTACACATTCATCAGAATTAAAACTTATTCACGTATTAAGATGGAAGTAGTTTTTGACTGGGATTGTGTTTGGGTACCATTTGGAAGCAGAAATATTCATATAGATCTAGAATGTGTTGGGAATCCACTTAAGCAGAGTCTATTCACAGTCCAGCGTTCACACGTGTATTGTATGTTCTGCATAGCAGATTCTCAAATTCTTCCATGAAAGTTATAGAGTTAAGATTGTTTACTAATAATCTGTTTAATTATGAGGCATAATCATTTGAAATTATAGAAGAATATGCTAAGACCCATTGAGTCAAATCCACCTATAAGTATTGAACCCCAGGGCTTTTGGACTAGGTTTTATCCTTAGTCACTTTTATATTTTGAGACATAGTATTGCTGAGTTGCCCACCCTGGGCTCTAACTTTTGATCTTCTCACTTCAGCCTCTGAATGCTAAGATCACAGGTATGTGTCACTGTCCCTGGAAAATCCAATTTTGTATATGACTTACGACCTCAGGACAGGTTTTCTATTTTCAGATAGGAAAATATTTAAGATAGGATACATGAAATATAAATTTCAGTGTTCATAAATGCTGTTTTCTTTTTTATATTTTAAAAAAGTTGTATTGAGTAAGTCCAGTATATAACATCTTTTATGTATTATCACAACACCAATAGTAATGCATCTAATTGTTGTGAATGAGAAAAATTATAGTACATTTGGGTATATTTCTTTTTTTATTAATTTTATTGAGAAACAAATGGAAATGA
>PVKA01037917.1:0-20642 GCA_004027165.1 Ctenomys sociabilis | reverse complement strand
GAAGGAAGGAAGGAAGGAAGGAAGGAAGGAAGGAAGGAAGGAAAGAAGGAAGGAAGGAAGGAAAGAAAGAAGGAAAGGAAGGAAGGAAAGAGGCAGGCAGGCAGGCTGGGACCAGCAAGATAGCTCATCCCACTAAAGTGTCCAGCACCACATGCCACTCCAGCTCCACCCCCAGGGCGTGCTGTGCTGGCCAGAGTCCTAGCTTGTTGCTGCATGCCTGTAATCCCAGTGCTAGGGAGGCTGAAAGCAGGAGGATCACCCCTAGTCTGAGTTGCTTAGTGAGACCCTGTAACAAACAAATAAATTTAAAAATAAATAAATGAGCACGACCAAGCTAGGAAATAGGTCCACACCAGATGATAAATGTGCCACACTGGACTCCTGAGCTCTCATAACCCTAAGAAACAAAGGTTCTACTGTGGTAATTTGTCATAGTAGGACACACGGACTGACACAATGATCTGACCAAGCTGACACATAAAATTAACTATCAAACTATTCAAAATGACACTCTGCTTTATTAAAGCATGGAAGTGATCTCAAGGAAGTGTGTGGCAAACTGGAGGTCGCAGTCCTGCTAACCCAACCTGCAAAGCTTACTGTGTCCTGTGCCCCCAAGGCAATCGCCATGTGCAGTGCGCACTCTAGGGGAGAAGCTCACACAAAAGCGTGAGCACCAGGAAACAAGGACAATTAAAGCCTGTCTTCAAAGCCTTCATACCACAGTCACACATGCTGGAGGCCTTCCTTGAGACATTACATTAATAACTCTCATTTAAAAATTAATACTTCTTTTAAATTTTAAAAACAAAAAAAGGATAAAAACTACAAGGTAGAGAAAACATCTGCAGTATTCCTTGTGTATTTGGGGGGAAGATTATAAAAGTAAACATCATCATTGAAGGATGGTTTTTGATCTTTAAATACAGTCTGTACAGTCTGATACAGATAGAATGCTTAGCATATGATGAAGCAGAAGCAGGCTCATAATACAATATTAAACAAATATAAACAAGAAAGACCAAGCAGCATTGTGGTACAATGCTTTTCTCAGATTGAAACAGCAAAATAGCAGTCAGCAGAGAAATTCAGGCTTTCAAAGACCAAGAACCCAAACATCTGGAAAATAACTTGGAGAAGAGAAAAAAAAAAAAAAATAGAGTTCTAGGAACAAAAGAATTGACAGGAAAATCAAGCTTCAGAGAAGATGGAAAAAATGGACCACAATGCAGAGAAGGGCACAGCGCAGTCCAGAGAGGGGAACACATCTCCACAGACGCTAGGGAAAGCCCCTTGGTTGGGAGCTATAGGGAGCGACTGCAGAGCAGGCCAGTGGTGCCGAGAAGAGCCCCCAGCTACGGCAAACTGCAGAAACAGCACTTACCCTGAAGTGACTCTTTCCACACCTCAGGCAGTGGCAAAAAAGAATCCACATGGTCTTGCCGCACTGGCAGACGGGTTTACTATTTAAGACTGAGACACTGAAGAACTGAAAAGCAAGTTCACATTGGGGACCCAAGTGGCATACTCCCACAGTGACGATGTGACAGCCGGCGTGGAAGCCAGCTACAGAGAGGATGTGCGCTCCGTATTAACTCCCTCAGAAATCTGAACCTAGGTCAAGAAGCACGTACGACCCCTCCCTTTGCAGTGAGAAGCCAAGCCTGGCTGGTGTTGCCTTCAGCAATGGCTTGATCTCATCGTTCTGGCATTAAGGGCAGTGGGCAGCTGGACTCTTCCCTGCTGCTTGCATACAGGGCAGATCAGAGGTCTGATTACTTTCTCCACCTGCCAACGTGAGCAAAGACACACCTCAGCTTTGGTGGATTTTTACAGCCAGGATGAAAATACAGAGAGCCCTTAGGGAGGGGGCACCTCACAAACACAGGCTTATATAGATAGGCAGAGAAAACCATGGCTTCCTGGATTCCAAACTATGTATCCTGGAAAGAAATGCTTTTATTTTTTTTTCTCTTTAACTCTTCATTAGTAGATGCTTTAGTGGCAGTAGGTACATTCATGTTATCCATCACCATTATCTATATTTGCAGGTTTTTCATCATTCTCTTCTCTGTGTGTCCTGGGAAATTATCAAACCAGTTTCCACAATATTCCAAGACCTTTATATTTTAAGAAGCAAAGAGACACACTCAAGACCCACATGGATACAAATTATAATAAAGGTTGTTTCCAATTTTTTCACACAAAGAAACATTTTAAAAGGTACAGATAAAACTCTTCTATGACAATACAAAACAAAAGATGTGAATCATCAAAAGGGCTAAAGATAATCTTAAAATAAAGGAGCCTACTTGAAAATTTCCTTTTACTATCCTTATATATTTTTTAATTTTTTTACTATTTTATAGTTTTAAACTTTACTTTGTATCATTGAAAACTAGGTTGTGGGATGCATTTCTATATCATTAAACTAACTGAACACAATCAATCTAATAAAATTAGGAAGATCAAGCTAGATTAGACCCTGAGGCTGGCCTGAGGTGTGAGGCTAGGACTGCAACCATTGGCAAACCCTTGCTTAGGTACTGCCTCAGCTTCATCTAAACAGTCAGAGGACTAGAAGGAAAATGACCAATAATAAAAAGTGGATGCTTATATGCAGCTGAGATGACAGAGTTAATCAAAGATTAGAATCTAGACATTTTTTCCCAATAACAGTCTCTAAAGCCTGGATCATTCTTTCAGAAATTCACCAAAATACTAAATATCTGCCCAGTCTCCTTCTCTCTTGCTGTTTGTACATGCAATCATGTCCACTGACAGCCTCCGTGTCTCGCCAGCAGCCGGCCAAGCGGGGCCTACATAACACCCTCTCTATCCCTGGGCCTTATCACTGTCCTCTCTCCTCACATGACTCACTTCTGATGACACTGTAGTTCCACTCTTTTAGAATTAGCAGCTTCTACATTCTTGCTTCTTCGGACCATTCTTAGGCCAACGCTTTTCCTCAAGGCATCAAAAGTGCTCAAAGTGTGAAAGAATTTATTTCCACGCTTCTGCTAAAGCTATACCGCACAGGGCTGATTGCCGTATTCCTCATCTCTTTATTTTCAGTTTTAAGTGTTTTCCTCCTAAGTCATAAATAAGTGCTAGTGATGCTGAAATCACAGTTAAGTTCACATGTGCTAACCTATGCCACTGCTCCAATTTACTTAATTTAGAAAGCTTCCCAAATTATATACCGCAGGAATACCCTCCAGATGTCCTTAATAAAAACCTTGTGGGAGTGGTCAGAGATATGAGAAAAATGTGTCAAAGGATTGTGATGGATAAGAAGACTGAAAAATCAATAGTCTAACAAAAAGGGCTCAAAAATAAATATAAAATCTGAATGAAATGACAGATGCAATTTATTATTAACTTGTTTCTCTTGGCTGCAAATACAATCAAATCTCCCCTGCAATTCCTAGTGTACATATAAATGGATTAAATGGGTTAATGAATTTATCTGATGCGCCACCTTTGCAGAGTTCCCCACTGAGTGATTGAAGGCTGAGCAGAGCAGAAATCCTGAGGGGAAAATAGTGGCTTGCACAGGCTGGAGCAAGTGAGGCCTTTGATTAACTGCTTAAAATCACTTAGAAAAGCCTTGTAAATCTTGCAGGACAGATTACTGGTTCAGTCATATATTAAAGTACAACTGATGAAGACATGTCACTCCCGAAAATGGGTACAATCTTAATCTTGGCAGCTGAGGAAGGTGGCAAGCCAGCTCAATACCTTCAGAGACCTTATTTAGAAAGCTTCCCAAATTATATACTGCAGGAATACACTGCAGATTTCCTTAATAAAAACCTTGTGGGAGTGGTCAGAGACAAAAGACGAAAGATGCAGAAGACGAAATAGGTCTTCGTGCATCTTTCGTATTTCTGTACCAACATCCTGTGCATAGAGGGACCAACAGCTTTAGTTCTGGGTTATCTTTTTCAAGAATACCTATATGACAAATACTTTGGAAGACAGACAACTGGTTCACTCAACACTAAGGGCAGGTTTGTCCCCAGCTTACCATAAAAAGGACAAAAGTTGAGCACCCTTGCCTTCCTTTTTTCCTTCATAAAATTGAGGTTTTCCTAAGATCATGGTTCTTCATCACAGTGAAATACACTGTGTTTAGGGCATCTGCCTCCCTGCATCAGCCTGGATGAATGCTTGACTGCTGGGCAAGGGGAACTGAGGTAAACGCAAAGCTCATTCTGTCTCTTGTGCCATGCAGTGAGCAGGAAAGCCTTTCATCTGCAACTGAGGGATCTGTATCATCTGCCAACATCAGTGTAAGTCTGGTAGGGTGGATTTTTTTACTTGAAATTTATATAGGATCTCCAACCTTTCACCATATTTGACAGATGCTTGCATTTTGTTTATTTTTATTTTTGGTGGAACCGGGGGTTGAACTCAGACCCTTGCGCTTGCCAGTGAAGCACTTATTCCACTGAGCCATCTCCCTAGCCCCTGCACTTTGTATTCTGCTTTATGATTGGTAGCCTAGCTCTGGGCTCTTGGGCAATCCCTGAATTCTGTTACTGTTTTCCAATGAAGAATCCTTACCTCAACTCCACTGTAGTGCTAGCACTTTTCTGTGAAATGTGAGGACAAATTTAAAAATGGAACAACTTCTCCACTGAGCTAGCTTTTGACTGAATATGGTCATGTCTGACAGCATTGGTAGCTGGAGGGAAAACCTTAGGTCTGTCCTTTTGTGTAAAAAAAAAAGAAAGAAAGAAAAGAAAAAAGAGAGATGGCTGATAATTTTATTTCTTTGTATGACAGTGGTGGTTTGCTGCTGACAGCAGAGAGTCGAAGATGCTTTGTACAGGTCATAGAGAAATTCCCTGTCCGTGGACTGAGGTTGTTTTAAATGTGAGAACTTTGGCGAGCTCTTTACATTGGCAACAGAAGCAGGGTGGCTTTTGAGTGTAAAGAGCATTCATAGTTAGGGACTGAGCTGAAATATTTCTAGCTTAAAATAGCTGCCATGGCAGCTTTGATTAACAGAGATCAAGTCTGCAGACAATCTTTCCCCTTTAATCTACACATTGTCACTTTGAAAAGCAAAAGAGCAAATATCATTTTCAGGCCATAGAAACTGATTGGCAATGAAGCAAAGTAATATTCCTGCTGTTAAATTAATCATTGGCTATGCTTAAATTTTCTTGAATTGCCTGCTTTTTCCAATAGTTTGAAAGCTACTAATTTTAATGCCAAAGAAATACACATAAATTACATTCCCAAATCTTTAGCCTAAAACCAGACTTCCAAATCTTGACAGGGAGAAGTTCTATTCACCAAAAAAAGTTGTTTTCTCTTCACAGTTCTACAGGACATATATTTCAAAGCCAGAAGTAGAATATTCATAAAGAATAAACTAGTCAAAAGTTATTTTTGAGTCCTCGGGAAACATTTAATCAACAGAAAGAAATCACCATCAGCAAGTGTTTATCAATTGTCTGCAATGCATGCAGGATGTGAAGTAGCACTAAACAAAGGAGAGTGAGGGCTGTCAGGGCTCCTGACTGGGAGGCAGGGAAGACACCACATGTGAAGGGAGGTAGGTTTATGGTGGAAATCCCTTCCAATAGGGATCATCACTGTCAAAAATTAGAACTCTGACAATCTGAGGATCAGAAAGAAAAGGGTGATGGTACACATTGTCTCTAATGAAATTTCATTCCCAATGTTTGATGTAGTTGCACTACCAGTGGTGGAACGATGTACAAACATGTTTTAAAAATCAAGGCAAAGGTCCGGCAAGATAGCTCAGTGGATTAAGCACCTGCTTAGGGGAGTACGGGACCAGGGTTCGAACCCTGATACTGCATGTCAAGCTGGCCCCACCCCTGGCCTTTCTGAGCCACCAATTGAGTCCAGGCATATTGGAATACACCTGTAATCACAGCACTGGTGAGGTTGAAAACAGGAGGACTACTAAGAGTCAGGACTGCACAGTGAGACCCTGTACCAAAAATCAAGGCCAATTATCTTGTCCTCTTAAGTAGCAAATATCAAAGATTCTAAGTACATCATGTAGGTATGTGTGTTTTGTGTACACATGCATGTGTATACATGCTTATGTTGTGTGTATGTGAATCAACTTTAATAGATAAGTCAGATCCAGGAAGACTTCAAACTTATATGACAAGTACTTCTTCTTAAACGTTTCTTTATAATTTGAGTTGGATACAATTACATTATACAGATTATTTTTGTGAATGAAAAAGTAGGCCTAGAATAACTTTCTTCTATTAATAAACAAAGCATTGATGTGTTGTAGACTGTTTTTGCTACTACAACAAAATATCTAAGACTAATTCATAAGTAATAAAAATTTATTGTAAAAATAATAGAAATGTATTCGTTATGGTTTTGGCAGTTGGGAATTCCAACATTAAGGTGCCAGGAGATTTGAGATCTATCCAGGGATTTGTTGCCTTGTACTCATGTTGAAGAACACAAAGGGAAAATAAATGACCTATACTGGTTTCTCTCAGCACAGTTTTTTGGTGTAGTTGTTTTGTTTTTCTGAGATGGGGTCTCACTATGCAGTACAGACTGGTCTTGAATTCACTGTTGCAAGTCTTGAGCTCGACATCACAGTGATCCTCTTTCCTCAGCCTCCCAGTTTCTGGGATTATAGGTGTGCGCTTAGCTGTACCAGTGTTTTATGAGGTATCCTTCATGCATTAATCCCTTTGCAAAAGGTCCCAGCTCTTCAAAAAAAAGCTGGCTCAGTAGAATAAGTGCTTGTGTGGCAAGCACGAGGGCCTGAGTTCAATCCCCTGTTCTGCCAAAACAAAACAAAACAAAAATATCCCAGCTCTTAATGCATCAACAGGAGGGAATAAATTCTGACATGAATTTTGGAGGGGGACATGCTCAAACCATTATGCCATGGTTTGTCCAACCATGACTTATCTTGTAGATTAATAATTGCTATTTAGATCACTATTCTGAAATAAAGGAAGTCTTACATTAGGGAACATCTAGAAATTAGTGCTAGAATGGTAAGATGTAAGGGCAGACTTCTGTCTTCCTTTCCCAATCTCTCATGCCCTTCCCACTGCAGTAGGCAACTATTCGAGGCTGTGTCCCTTCCTCTGCCATTATCACCACCAAGACACTACATGCGCTATACATACTCATTTGTGGCCTCATTGGTTAGACATTTGTTAGTCCTATGAGGATAAATCATAACATTTCTTTTGACATAGGCAACAAAAGTCAAGACTTGAAACTCTGGGGCCTCACTCATTACTAAAGGCTGTCTTGAAGACTTACAAAGTCCCAAGTACTGAGTAGTTTCTGAGTAACTCCAAGTAATCACACAGACAACCACATTTCATAGCTTGCCCCTCACTGCAGAGAGACACAATAAATACCATCTTTAGTTTAAAGAAATCCAGTAGGTATGGGCTCCACTGGCATGCTGATAAAAATGTCTAAAGCATAAAATAATACATCAGTTTCATGGTTAACACACAAGTCTGTCTATGGCAAGAACATTAGCCAAATATCAAGATCATTAAAATTCATTCATGTCAGTTCTTATCACATTTAGGCTGGTTTTATTAGAGTCTTCCAATGCTCCTTGTGTTTAATAAGGGATGGTATGAGATGGACTGAGTCTTGTCTTGAGTCTAGTTCTGTCATGGAGAACATAAAAACAGCTCTGCAGGCAATATTGTCTATTTTCCCCTCCAGAGTCAATTTATACCTTTTTTCACCCTGTTCTAGCTTCCAGGCTGACCTGTGTGAGATTTTACAGGACCTTATGCCCTTTTGCTTCTAGCTGCTTTAGTCATTTGAAGGTAAAGGTGGGCAATGGGAGGCCAGCAGAGCAGAAGTCAGAAAATTTACTCCTCTAGCTCTCCGTCACCAAGGAGGTCGTGCTAAAGGAAGAGGCTCCATTCTAACAAGGCAGCTCTCTCCAAATAACTACACATTTGAGCTTTGAACTAAGCATATCAAGAATCCTCAGGGGACAGGGAGATAGCTCAGTAAGATAAGCACTTGCCTGGCAAGCACAGGTCCTGAGTTCAATTCCCAGTACCACAAAAAGAAAGAAAGAAAGAAAGAAAGAAAGAAAGAAAGAAAGAAAGAAAGAAAGAAAGAAAGAAAGAAAGAAAGAAAGAAAGAAAGAAAGAAAAAGAGAAAGAGAGAAAGAAAAAGAAAGAGAAAGAAAGAAAGAAAGATCCTCATCTTACCTCTTGGGTAAGATCTTACCTCAATTTCTCATTGGTCTCATTGAATTCTCTTAAGCCCTTTACAAAATATCAAAATATCAAATGTATATTATTAACACAGAATATCTATGGTTGATTTTACCAAAAAGTGAATGATTCTAATAGCCTGGACTTACTTGTCACACCATGAACAAAATATCTTTATAATAACCTAGAGCAAACAAACAAGAAATGAAACTATGTTCCCCTTCTATGGGATGAGTATTATACATGTCCATATCCCTAATCACTAGAATTATGCAATTCCTCAAAATACATTTCCCCCAGGAAAACATTTCTAGAGACCAATGGCACATGCTAGCTATCACCCAAGGATGATAAGTTCCAAATCTTCTGAAATTATAATTTTCACTCACAAAATACACCAGTTCACTTAGGCTCCCAAAACTTATGATGCTTCTGCACTTTGTCTCTTTGATATCATTAAAATTCATTGTATGGTAAAACATTTATTGGTGTAGTAGAGTCAGGATCCAAGGTCAAAAATATTTTTGAAATTTAAGATCAAGCAAGTTTATATATTTTTTTATTACTGTTAGGTTTCCCAGAACCAACAGTGCAATCTGCTGCCTTGCACTGCAGGTTTTCTAGAGACATTACACTACTACATACTTCTTTCTGGAAATGTCTAAGAACAAAACTTTTGATTATTTTCAGCAAATGCCTATTATAGTCCAGTAGTCTATAATAGTAGTGGGTTACTTTGTGGAATTCATACACCTACAATATATAGATGGCAATAGAATACTCATGTCTGACAAAAGTAAACAAAAAAAGTGAGATATAAATGAAGGACCATTTTGTAGTGAAAAAAAAAAGAAATATATATATATATATATATATATATATCTGAATGTACAAAATAATTAGCATAGATATACCCCTACTTTCTCTTAGTTCAATGAGAAAAAAGTTTGAACTAACAGTGTTTAGACAAGATATCATGAATAGTATCTTGTACTATGAATAATTACTACAAAAACAGCAATATGCAATGTGTTAATTATTGCAACTGTCCTACTAAACTGTTTTGAAACTGTCTCATTGCTACTTCTTTCTCAATAAAATTAATATAAAAACTAAATAAATAAAATAGTTTAAAAAATAAGAAACAAAATGCCTATTAACATCTCTCTGGAGAAAAAGAACTGAGAAAACATCTCTCTGCCTGAGAAATAAGCACTTGAGCAAGTGACGGCTTTCAGTGTGCACGTCTGAGGCACCCCTGGGCGGCCAGCAATCTGCCATCTTTGCCATCACTTTACACCCTGCAGCTCCTCCTATCTAAAGCGAAGCCCTTTGTGATTCCCTAACACAGCCTGCACTTACTCACTGTTCGCACTCATCACTGTCCACAGTACTATTCTGTGTATTTACTTCTCCTGTTCTACCTCCTCCTGCTCAGTACAAGCGTAGTCCCTGTCTGTTTGTATACTGCTCTCTCCCCTTCACAGCAGGAATAACTGGCACTTAGAAAATATTTGAAAACTGAGGGACTCACAAGCCAAATGTGGCAATATTTTGTCAGCTTGATAACTCAGCACATGTGTATGCATACATAGACTGACTCACTCAAATGACCAGTCTGTTGGTCCCAGAAATCAAATACTTTGCTCAATGGGTGGAAATATGCATGGTACATTATCATATTAATCAAGTTTGTTTTCTTTGGCTTTGACTATATTTACAAACATAAATATTTTAATTATCCACTATATCTACTATATTCCACATGATCATATTAGCAAAAAGATGAATAGAAAAGATATTCACAAAGTAATCATGAAGAGCTTTACTCTGTAGTCTGTATTAATGCATGTCTCAAATACATTGGTGACAAGGTTAATTATAAGACCATTGATCAAAGGAGATGAGGCCCAAGTGTAGGGGTGAAACATGTATTTACATTATTATCTTAAAAATAAAGTCTTACTGGGTAATTCTTTACAAAGACATTCATAATAGCAATTTGTTATGTTGGGAGATGTAGCAAAAATGAGAAATGCTAGGTTTTTTGTGTCATATGCATATTGAAGCAGAATATTTTAATGTTTATTTATTGATTATGTGGTACAGGGTCTCACTACACAGCTTGGACTTGTGGTGATCCTCTGTTTTCAGCCTCCCCAGTACTGAGATTACAGAAATGTGCTGCCCCACCTGGACTGAAATGTTTGCCAGCTCAGCACACCCCAGGGGCAGGGCCAGTACAGCATGCAGGACAAGGTCCCTGCACTTGCCCAAACAGGTGCTTACTCTGCTGAGCTATCTTGCCCGCCCTGCATATTGACACATTTCACACAAATAGCAGTCCTAGAGGTAGATGGATATGGATTCAACTGAGTGATATGGAAATAGGTCTAATGCTAGCTACCAATCATGTGAAAGCCCACACCTACCATAGACTGAGGTAAGGACCATACTTTCCATAAAAATGGTTTCACAGCCAATTATTCCTTCTTTCTTAACAGTTGCAAAGCTCAAACACCTATTCTAATCCAGGCTTGGACTCAGTGACTCAGCACCCTCAAAAGAGAGAGGACTGGCCCATGGGCTTCCTATTTAAGAAATATGAGCCAGTACTAATTTGGTACTTACCTTTCAAAATAAGATTATATGTTACACAAAATGACTACATAAAATATATTCTACTTGAAGAGAATTACATATGGAAAACTTTTTCAATTTCTTTAAGAAAATCCTGTTAAACTTCAGTTTCTCAACCCTTGAAAATGGTATTTGATGTCTAACTTTGTGAAACTATCCAAGGAAAATTGTACTTCTATTAGTCAGGATTCTGCAGATGAAGAGAACTCATAGGATATAACAAAACTTTATGAGAATTGCATCATCCCTCAGTGATGACTGAGAATTTCCATTGTCTGCCCTCAATGAACTGGAAAGCTGGAGAGGCGTGTGCAGAGGCCTGCAGACCAGGGGAGCCAGTGATGGAGGACCTGGAGTCTCAAAGTCAAAGTGGCACACACCTCAGTGTCTGCAGAGAGATGAAGATGAATGAACCAGCAGAAAAAGAAAATGATCCACCTTTGATCTGCTTTTTTCTTCCATTCAAACCCTTAACAGATTGTATGACATTCATTTTGGTGAGTTTGGAATTTTCTTAGTCTAGTGATTCAAATGCTACTCTCTTCCAGAAACATAACTCACACATAGACCTAGGAGTAATGTTTTACCAGCTATCTGTATATCTCTTAGCCCAGTCAAACTGACAGATCCTAAGATGTTCACACTTACAAATCCTAAGATGTTCTTTCAAGATATTTATTTCAGTAAAAATTATCAATTTTACTATTACACATTTCCTATAGGTAATGAAAATCTAACAGGTCAAATGTTGCCATTGACCCTGTGACTACTTTTTAAAATAGTTTTCTGGGTTTAAGTGTAATTCTAGGAGTTTCTCAGTGAGCCAGATAGCAGTAAATGAGCCCTGTGAAATGGTAGATCATTGTGGGAATGCCCAGGCCAGATCAAAGAGAACCCAGGGTCTCACAGCATCATTTGCCCTTGAAAAGGGCAGCTGCTTGGATGTTCAGACTTGGAATTTTTTCAAGTCTCATTAAACTGACAAGAAGAGTCCTTAAAATTATTTAACCAGTGTGTTCACTTGAAGCTGGAGAATCAGGATGGGTCTCTGCTGTAATCAATGCTGCTAGAGAAGAATATTATCAGAAAACTTTGCGGGGAAGGAAACATTCACTCTGTTGGTCACTGGATGAATCAATTAGTAGACAGGAGAATGAACAAAGAAATATAATGTCTGTTTCATCAGAGCTCCCACTTCTTTGACTTTTACCACATCTGATTTGTAAGGTGGGTTTAATATATTTCCTTTGACACACTTGATCCTGTTCTAGATTCTGTACATTTTTAATTTTCAACTTAAGTATCAGAGGTTTATCCACTTAGTTCTGAGGTCATACTTCAAAAGCCATGTCTCTTCCACACGCCTGAGGTGGGAATCCAACATATTAATGTAGAATTTATACTTAAAAATCAATTTATACTTAAAGATCAATTTATAGTTAAAAATCAAGGGTAGCAACAAATATACTATCAAAAGGTATAAATTATTAAGATAAGATATCAATTTTCAACAATGTTACATTGTAAATGTGTGTATTATAAATTAAGATATAGATTAGTCCTTGGGGAAATGTTTATATTATAATGAAATAATGTTCACCCCCTACATGGCTCAATGTCAGTTTGGGTTTTGTTTAGGCTGATATAAATTTCATGAATTTATTTTGAACAAGAAATTCTGTTCATCAGAGACTATCACTTGTCCCCACACTTAAATGTCAGTCTAACAAAGTGGTTGTTCATATGAATAGCTATTTAAATTACCTTCACAAGGTTGTGTATTCTTAATAAACTTTTCATTTAAGTGGATTTATTAATGATTTTAAAACACTTCAAAACAAACATTTTATTCCCTGCTCCTTTTTTATGTCACTGCAGCAAGAGCCAATTATCTCACAAGCATAGAAAAACTAAATGGGTCAAGTAGCAATAGGCATCCTGGAGCTTAGGTAAGGCTTCCAGATGCCCCGGTTTTTGATGAATTACACTTGTTGTCTAGGATTTGGCTATTCTTGACCCTGAATACTTTTCTTGACAGGCACTTATAGGCAATGGATTTAAATGTCCCTCTCCAAGAACAATGCTTCAAAGATGCATGTATATCTTTGTAAATAGCTTATTCATACTTTAGCTTAGAAAGGGATATAGTGACTCTCAAATCACTCTCATCTCATTTCTTTTCTAAAATATATGCCTAACATTTTCACTGAAGCTGGTATGAATTGTTTAGCAACTACAGGGGAAAGCCAGTTGTCATATAAACTACAGTGAACATATTTTGAAAATTATGACTAATTTTATTAACAATTTTTTAAAACTTTTTAATTCTTCACTAACATAAATTTTAAGTACAGATATTTATTATATTATATATTATATTATATTATATTCCTACAATTTCATAAGTCTTATAACAACCTACTATTTGTCAATATGGAAAATTTATGCCCTGAAAATTTTCCAGGAACTAAGAGCCAAAATAAGCATGTACATATCTTTTCACTCCATAGTGATAGCTTATAATATAGCATTTGGATATAACTGGACTAGATTTCACCTTCCCTGATTGTCTGGCAAGTATAAGGTCCTGAGTTCAATCCCCAGTACTGCAAATAAATAAAACCTCTAGATTTTAGCTTCTTCAAAATAAGGGGATTCTTACTCTCCAAGTAAAGGAACATTCCAATTTTAGATAAATTATCATTCATCCACTGGAAATCTTCAAGGAAAATAGCAAATCAGGCTGTACTGATGCAATTAATGATCTTGCCTAGCAACTAAGAGATGAGAGATGGAAAAGGTGTCCACACAGTGCTCTGACAGCATTTGAAACTCTATTGCAGAATTTGTCTCCAGTAACATCCAAGAAATAGTCATTATTTTTGGAACCCTTTACATCACTTTCTTTGTTTTTTGTTCAGCAAATTCTTATTCTGTTCCTTTGTTCTTCCTTGCCATCTGTTCCTAAGGGTTCAATGGATTATCTTTTGCCCTCAAATGATCTTGAAGATGGATAGAGATCTTATTGACAAATGATCAGAAGAATCTGTCGCACTCAGAAGTGTTGCACAGAAAACATGAAGCCACTCAGCTTCCCTTGAGCAATGATCTACTTAGAGCTTCCAATATTACCTGATGCATTAATGTTCTCTTAAAAATTTCAGCCAATTTAAGAGACAGAACACTCTTCTATTCCCTTGAATTGAATCAAGTGCCCCTGAAGCACCAGCTTCACTCTACACATATGGTATTCTCTAATACCTGAAAGATCCGAGGTCTCATAGAAAAAATCCACATATAAAACAGCAGACTCAAACCTCACAACCTCTCAGCCACTAGGATGTATGATCTTGACCATGAATCCTACTAGGGAATATCAAATCCATTCACACAGCTTTCTAGATAAATAATTGATTGCATGTTGAGACTTTACAGTTAAGATCTTCATTCAAAGCCCACCATCGGGAAGCTATAAATTTTCTCATCATTGTAACCTTGGGGAAAGTACTTATTCTCTTAGAGACCCAATTTCCAACTTGTAAAATGACCTAGTATGATTAGGTGATCTTTGAGTCCCTTCCAGCTGTAGAATTTTAGATTTCTTGATGGAAATTGGTTCTACATAACAGATGGACCCAGCAAGAATTTTAGCTGAAGCAACCTATGAAATATGGCCTGTCCATTCTCAGCTAAGGACAGGAAAGCACAGAGTAGTTTACCATGGTAATGAGGTCAGTGAAAAAAGAAACTCATTCTGTGATACCATTTTCTTTTATAATATAATTCTGTCCTTAATACTGAGCAGGCATTTTGATGAGCATAGCCTGCTACTGTTAGGGAGTCAGAATCCTATTTTAAAGATAGGAAAAAGGGAAAGATGTTAGCAAGGAATAATAGGCCACGGGATAAGAACAGATAGGTCAAGTAGCCCATTTATTGAGCACTGAAATAAACAAGAAGTAGGATTGCAGGTAATGGATAAGTAAGGAGGTAGAAAGAAAAGAAAATGCCTGCAACAGAAAAAAAAATTCTTCTTTTAGTCTTCTATATTTACATGGAATCTCTAAGCTAAAGTATGCATGGAAGATTAATAAATATGATAGAAAATGCACAGACTTTATTTCATATAGAACTAAGTCTGCAGATTCAGGTTTGATCTTGAAGTTATATATTAGTTTACTTGAGCCTCAGGATATCTTGTATCAAAGAAAGAAAAAGTTATAGCCATTTTAAAACTTAAGTATGCAACATATATAAAGATTGCACTCAGAAGCATGCTCACATTAGGTTCCCAACTTCCTCTCACTTAAAAAAATTTTCTAATTAAGGAGATGAAATAATCTTCCCAAGGTATATAAATAAATAGTGATAAAGTCAAGTCACTGCATAAAAAAAAGCATGATTTCCTACCATGATATCACTGGTATTAATCTAAACTTTGCAGAGCCTCTCAATGATAAATTTATGAAAAATTATATCCATTAATACATATTGTTATCCACACTTGCATTCAGAAGTTAAAATTTCACAACAAACTCACATTTCTCCAAGGAAACCGCATCCTTACACTATGTTTTACCAACTTTGTGTCTTTTATATATAGTAAGCCAAGACTCCCCTTCTTCCCTTTCTTTGACATATTTCTCACTTGCTGTCTTTTGTTTTCCCAGTTGGGAATTTCTATTTATAAACACAGTTTATATACATCATGGTTCAGCAAACACCTGTGATAGTCCACTAGGGCTGCCATAATGGAGAACCACAGAAGAGGTGGCCACAGACGGAGCAAGAAATCTGCACATTGGTTTCTCTGAAGGCTTGTCTCCTCTGCTTTTCAATGATTTTCTTCTGAATCTCCACATGAGTGTTTCCCCACGCTGTCTGTCAACTAATCTCTACTGATATTACCAGGTATACTGAGTTAAGGTCCACTCCTAGTGGCTGCATTTAAACCTATCTCTTTTAACATCAGGTTCAAATACACACTTGTTTTGAGGTACTGGGACGTAGGATTCCTACATATGCAACCTGGAGGGACACACTTGAGCACAAAACAGTGTGTCACAGTATTCAGGAAGTTTCCTACATTATATGTGCTGTGATCAACATATAAGATAAATGCTGGTGTCAGATGCACCCAATGGGAAGACAGGGGTCTTCATGACAACAGGAACAGGAAACCTTCCTAATAGTATGTGAACATTTCAGTTGGCTCAGTGCAGCCAATCAGCTGTGAAATGCAGTTGAGAAAAGGTATCTTTTAAAGTGTGCAATAAGTCCTGAGTCCCAAAAAACTCATTAACAATACATTTTTAATCCTGCTTCTTGTGACTTCCACACTTTCATGTACTGCACCTTCTCTGATAAGTTATCCCGTTTGCCCAAGAAAATTATAGTGCAGCAACAAAACATTCTCCCAAACCTGTTAACAAATATCAGCCTTCTGTGATACATGAAATTCTGTGGGACTTTTGTTGTCATTTGCATTGGAGGAACATGAGATTGGAAAAATTAGCTGGTTACCCAAGGTCACACAAGTAATACCTGATAGAACTGAGTTTTGAAACCAAATCTCCTTAATCCCTTCTCTCACCACATGAGGACTTATTGCTTTGCAGACATTTTGCAGCCTTCTGCCTATATTGTGCTACAGACCAATGTATTCAATCTATTCCCTCCTTGTTCACCCAAATATTAATTCTTTAAAGCATTGCCCAGGACCTTCAGCCTAGATGAAGTTCCTTTGACGTCTGTAACTGATGCATCCTGGAGGGACACATTCCAAACTACTGAAGAATTCATAATCCTAACTACTCTTTTTGATGTTCTAATGTACATTATTTCATACTAATGCTTCATATAAGTATGCTTTTCTTTATCTCTGTGAGTATCACATCCTATGGGTACTAGGTTATCACTCCACATTGTCTAAGGGTATTGTGTGGTGTTTTGTGCAGAGGGATTGGTAGTATGCAGTGTTCTGGTTGAATATTCCCCATTTGTGGGCCATGAGAAATGATATTAAAACCATGTTTCACATTAATTTTGATCACTAGATGAAAGTATGTTTCAGATGCTTTGAATAACTGAGCATCTCCTTGATATTAATGTCTTTTTAAAAAAGAAGAAATCCTCATACATTTTTATCACTTACCTTTAATCTGTAGGGATAAATATATTCTCAAAAGCACTTTCATTAATTCTAACGTAGTAGATAACAAGCGCTATTTCTATTGGTGGGGTGGGTGACTTTAACTTAACTGAATAAGAAAACTTAATTACCAAGCCATGGAAAGTATTTTATAGTCCTTTATAACAGATGAGTTTTTTAATATTTAGAAAGCAGATGGGATCATCTTATCTCCTCTGCATTGTGAACCACTAAAAATATTGGATTTGGACTGGGATTTGAGGTGTATTTTTAATGTGAGTTTAAGGGCAAGTAAATATGATAAAGGCTCATTAGAAGTATTTCATGCTCTTTACCAGTCTACAGAGTAGAGCCATATGGAACTAGTCACTCTACTTCTGCAATAAGACACCACACATCAGAGGACATCAAAAGTCAGATGCACAGAGACACAGTAGTCTGGGACTACATCAGACTTGCTTTTGAAAATGTAAATGACCACATTTAATGTTCCAATTGTTATCCTCATTTACATAGAATTCCAAGTTTCATTTTACTTTTGTGTGCATAATGTACAAAAGAATGACTATCATGAATAATTGTTTTTACCCTCAGCAACCTAAAAATCTCTTCCATTAAGACAGCAAATTCTAAATTTCAGTTTTGTAACTATCATCAAAGATTAAATATTATTTTAAACTCCCATCTAAGGCTGTTGAAACTCAGCATGTACATGTTCTCTTTTCCTTTCTCTCTTTTTTTAATGCTCTGGCATTTTCTTTAAAGTTTTTAAAAAGAATACAGAATAGTAATACAAAATAAAAACTTAGAAATGACACAGAACTTCTCCAAACAAAATCATACGATTGGAACTGTGTTTGTTGCATCACACATTGTTGTCTTCAGACTAGTTGTTCAGACTGCCAGACAGATGCACGTTCACTTTCTCTAAAGTTTACTTTCTGTTTGATCATCCAACACAGCACCCGTACAAAGTGCCAACAGTCTTCACTCTGGCTGGCCCAGTGACTGCACAGTTGTTGCCTAGAAATGCAGGCTGAGAAATCTCAACAAGCTTTCTACTGTTCTCATGGTGTCTACTTCAATATTTGTCTGCTATCACTGTGTGTCTAACTGATGTGAGCAGACTGGGGCAGAAAAGAGTCATACATTTTTGAGAGTCTTTTAAATAACTTTGCCTACAAATAACCATAGCTTTATATGATGTGGTGGTGAAAAAGCTGAAATGTCTACTTTAATTTTGCTCCATTTAGGCTGTTTTATCATATATAGACATTATTTATTAGAAATGTGGAAGCTCTGACATGAGCATAGAAGAAATCTAAACAGCACATCATGACCATGGGGATTATACTTCCATTTCTTATGTTCTAACACAGGATTGGACCAATATCAATTTGCAAACCTACAGATATTTGCAGGATATTTACGTACTGAAATATTGCCCTTCACAACTTATGTCAGAACACAGTGCAGTTGTTCCAGTTCTCCACATATTAACACAAATCCAGGGTGCAAACAAAAAAACAAGAGAAAAGACAAAGAAGGACGGTAAACTTTCATCAAATTTATAAGATGTGTAAGTCTCCTGGTACACATTTCAAGGTCTGGATGTCTAGAGTCACATGTAATTTTACAGATATTCTTCAATGCAAGAAATGAACTATAGCAGCCAGTATGTGCCAGGTACAATGCTAATCCCTGAGAATTCAGTGCCACAGAAATAAAGAACTGATAGAAATGTTATAACCCGGCAAACAAAGCTTTAACTAGCCAAATCATTACACAATTTAAGAATAAGCAGTAGTGTGGTAAGTGCTTCAAAGAATAAATAAAAAGCTTTACAAGCCAGAGACTCAAACCTTTGGTTAATCAGAAAACAGTTTTGGATCAAATATTTAAGATGAGATCCTGAGGATAATTAAAATTCAACTTGGCACAGTACATATATTTGTGAGTTTGAAATCATTTAAATATATCTTTTAATTTTAAACATGAGGTAGTCAGTGGTATATCTAAAAGCTGTTTGGAAGGTAAGAAATAAGACTTTTTAAAAAAATAAGAGAAAGACAAAGCTAATAGATAGGGTAAACTGCCTATGAAATTTGGAGAAATGTCCACTGTTTGATCTTATATAAGAGAAGGGAATTTCTTAATGACTGTGCCAAATAATTTAAATTTCTAACTTTCCTGTGGGAATTTTCTCTGTGTTAACTAATTTGTCCAAACAAATTTTTTAACATTATCACTTACGGCACATACATGGAATTCCATCTATGCAAATCTATCTATGAATATCTGTGGATACATATCCAGATTTTACAGCTTTAATATTCTCTTCCTGAGACTATTATGTAATATATAACAATTTACTGTTTTGTAATAAATTATTCATGTGTAATGAGTATTCCATCTATTTGCTTGAGTTAATATATAGAATCTTTAGCCCCAGTTGTTATCATCTCAGCTCTAGCTGCAATTTCCACATGTCAAGATTATATTTACTCTCTATCCTGTTGATGTTACTATTTAGCCAATACATACTTAACTGTTTCTTTGGCTTTGTCTCCTCCAGACTTAGAGCAACATGCTTACCCAAGCTGATAATAGCTGGTGTCTACATAGGGTCTTTCATAGAACCTCTGGAGAGTATCTCTGACTGTCGATCAATAAATACAAGTACCTCTTACTGCCGATCAACAAGAAGTACAAGTATATCTGACTGTTGAGAAGCAAGTACCATGCCTCTCACCCTGAAGAAGCCAGAGTGGTCATTGCCCATTGTTCCCTCACAGCAGTTTGAGTTACTTCTTGAGAGGAGGGAACATTGTAGGCAGCCGAGTTAGATACATACTTCCCTAGGGAGAGACATGAAGGATTGATATTCTAAGGAGGTATCAATCACGTTGAAAAATCCAGGAGGAGTCACTGACCCAATCCCCTACAGGAAGAGCCCCTGTTCTGTATTCATGTCTGCTTGCTACCTGACTCATTTCCCCACTTGATCCAATTTAATCTATTTTACCCGAGCAATTGCACTTGTAATATTATTAGTAGACCATAGTTTTGTGCCACCTCCTGCACACTTAGCAAGTTCACATGTTTCCTGCCTTAGACCAGCCTCACTGAATGGTTTTTCTCTACAAAAATCCCTGGAAAATACAGATTCTTGACAACACACTTGAGTCCTCCCGTCCCTCTCTTGGCTAGAAACTTTCTTTCCCCAGTGAATATAATCTGCTCCTTAAGATAAAAATAAAAATTATCTACTTTCATAAACATGTCATTATAATATTTTGGTTCTCTTTACTCATGCATGCATAAACTAACTTTTAGCCAGACATGTGCAGTAAATCACAAATCACACCAACATGAATTCTCCCAGATATCAGTACAAGAAAGTGCCTCCTGGTGTACAGCTCAAGACCTACTGCATTCACAAAATTCATCTCTAGCCGGGCGTGGTGGTGCATGCCTGTAATCCCAGCACTCGGGAGGCCAAGGCAGGAGGATTGTTGTGAGTTTGAGACCAGCCTGAGCTACAAAGTGAGCTTAAGGCCAGCCTGAACTGCATAGTGAGAACCTGTCTCAAAAAAGACAAAAAAAAAAAAAAAAAAAAAAAA
>PVKA01037916.1:0-14156 GCA_004027165.1 Ctenomys sociabilis | reverse complement strand
TTCTAAAATGAGCCGGCCAGATAGCTCAGTGGACTAAAGCACCTGCTTAGGCAGAGCCAGCAGCCAGGATTCAATCCCCCCCCAATGTGTCCTGCCAGTAAAGCCCCCGCCCCCCAGGTGCACTGCTAAGAGGGCAACTGAGACTTGGACTGGTGGCTCACACCTGCAATCCTAGCATTTGGGAGGCTGAAAACAAGAGGATAATGAGTCTGATCTACATAGTGAGATCCTGTAGACCTTCCTCTAAATATGTTAAAAAAGAAAAAATCTAAAAGATGATTTAAAATCTACAGAATTTTTCAAGTCCAGAATTCAAACAGGACTGTAATAGATAAGAACTAACTACAAAGCCCTGATCCTGGATGTTGCCTCATTGCTGAGTATTTCTCTGCCTCAATTTCCTCATCCTGAAAATAAGGCAACTGTACCAAACTATTAGTTAGGTTCTTTCTAATGTTCTTTTACTTTCCAAGGTTTTCATCATAAAAATTACTGGCTTAAACAAAACAGGATGATGCATGCATATCTGCAATCTTAACTATTCCAGGAGGCTGAGGCACCAGGATCCCAAATGTGATCATATTCTGAGCAACCTAGGAAAGCTTCATCTGGCCAGGGGTGGTGGCACAGGCCTGTAATCCCAGCACTCGGGAGGCTGAGGCAGGAGGATTGTTGTGAGTTTGAGACCAGTCTGAGCTACAAAGTGAGCTTAAGGCCAGCCTGAACTGCACAGTGAGACCCAGTCTCAAAAAGACCAAAAAAAAAAAAAAAAAAAGGAAGTTTCATCTGAAAAGTTAAAAATAAATATATAAAAATAAGGGGGGGAAGGGTATAGCTCAGTATCACAGTCCTGACCTGGCAAATACAAGGTTCTGAGTTCAATTCCCAGTACAAAACAAATAAACAACAGAACAGTAAAAGGGCTGGATTGCTGCTCAGCGGTACAGCACTTGCTGAATATGCATGAGGACTGGGGCCCTATTAAAGCCAGGAGATAAGGCAACTAGGAATATACAGCATAGATCCTAAACAGTTAAAGTCTTGGCCTAAGTGAGTTAAAATACCAAAACAGACTATCAGAGCCTAATAAAATGCAAAAGACAAAGAAAAAATAGATATTTAACCTAATGAGAAAGATGAACCTTGGAGAAAATGAAATATAAATCAAGCACCTTGCTTTTCAGATATCAAAAGCTGACCTGCAACCAAAAGCACCCCTGTTTTCTGTCCCATACACCAGCCCCAAAAAGTAGACAAAAAATAACAGACCTAAACATCTACGGTATCTGTGCCAGGGATATAACTCAGTAGCACGGCAGCTGCCTTGACAAGCACAAGGTCCTGAGTTTGATTCCTGGCACAAAAACTCAAAAACACCTTATGAACCACTCTTCTCCAACTAAAAAAAAAAAAAGAGCTTCTTTTATTCTAATAAACAAACACACATTTGTCCAATCCTGTCCATTTACTGTTTTTTCAGTTTTAATCTTTCTTGCGTCAAAACAAGGATTCAGAATCTAGTGACCATACCACAAAAACTTAAAAATGGGGCTGCGTGGGGGGGGGGGGGGCAGGTGAGCTAGCTCTGCAGACTAAAGTTCCTGCTTAGGCAAGGTTACGCAAGTGCAGGGACCTCAGTTGGTTGGACCTGGATACCAAATGCTGTGCCAGCCCCACCCCTAGGGCAGGCTGAGCCAGCCACAGAGTAGTGGTCTACACCTTTAATCCCAGTGCTGGGAAGGCTGAAAACAAGAGGATCACTGAGTTCAAGCTGCATAGTGAGACCCTGTAACAATCGAATACATTTAGGGGGAGTCTGGGGAAATAGTTCAGCAGCATAAGCCTCTGCAAGGTCAAGTTTAATCCTCAGTTCAACACCCAAAAAAAAGCCAATTTTAAAAAAAGTTTAAAAAATATAGTCTTAAAATATTTAAAATATACATAAGAACAGCCAGGTCTAGTGGTGCATGCCACACCTATAATTCCAGCAATTGTAAGGTTGAGGCAGGAGGATCTCAGAGTTCGAGACCAAACTGGGGGCTACAAAGATGAGCACAAGGCCAACCCAAACAACTTGCAAAAGATGGGAAATATAGTTAACCCCAAATTTGTAGTCTACATATAATAACCAATCAAAATGAATGAGAAATTTGCTGAAAATAATTCCAACCAGGTGTGGCAGCCCATTTCTGTACAACCTGGATTTGAGAGGCTGAGGGAGGAACATTAGAAGTTCAAGATAAACTTGGACCAGTGTGAGACCCTGATTCAAAAAAAAAACGATAGGCCAGGGATAGCTCAGCAGTACAATGCCTGCCTGGTAAGCACAAGGTCCTAAGTTCAATTTCTGACACCAAAAACCCCAAAACAAGCCAGGGAGATGGCTCAGGGGAATAAGCACTTCCCTGGCAAGTGCAAGGGCCTGAATTCAATCCCTGTTTCCAGAAAAAAAAAAAAAAAAAAGATAGGATATGGTATGCCTATAATTCTGGAATGCTGAGGCAGAAAAGAAAATTACAAAATGAAGCCCAGCAATTTAGCAACATAGCCAGGCAGTCTCAAAGTTTATAAATAAATAAATAAATCCTAATTTACCAGTTTGCATACAATGATTAAGATTAATCAAACAGACTCAGGGCACTGGGGAGACTGAGGCAGGTGCATTGACGCAACAGTTGAAGGGCAGCCCATAGTACATAGGCCAGCTTGAACTACATAGCAGCCCAGCATGGTGGCCCATGCATGTAATCTAAGCATTCAGGAGGCAGAAGAATCACTGCAAGTTCGAGACCAACCTGAGCTACAACATGAGCTTAAGGCCAGCCTGAATTGCATATGACTCTGTCTCAAAAAAAAGCAAAATAAGGGGCTGGGGATAGGGCTCAATGGAATAAGCGCTTCCCTAGCAAGTACAAGGACCTGAGTTCAATCCCAGGTTCCACCAAAAAAAAAAAAAGCAAAATAAAATAAAAATTGAAAAAGAGAACAACTTAGCAAAGACTGAAGTGTTGGGCTGGGGAGATGGTTCAATAGAATAAGTGCTTGCCTGGCAAGCACAAGGGCCTGAGTTCAATCCCAGATTTCACAAACAAAAAAAAAAAAAAAATAAGGTGCTGAGGACCCAGCTCAGTTATGACACCTGCCCAGCCTGCACAAGTTCCCCAACCTCCTCACAACAAAAGATCACCCAGGGTATTTCTGTTGGGAAAAAAATTTTCTGGAATCCTTACATTCACTGGCTGTTCCTCTCATGGGATATATCTGAGCATTTAACAGGCCAGGGAGACAGCTCAGTTGAATAAGCGTTTGCCTGGCAAGTGGAAGGGCCAGAGTTCAATCCTTGGTTCCAGCAAAACAAATAAACAAAAATTACTCACAGATAGATCAAATTCATCTACCTTATTTTTCCGACACTAGGGATTGAACACAAGGCCTTCTATTAAGCTACATCTCCAGCCCTCTTTATTGTATTCTGAGACAGGGTCTTGATAAAGTGCCCTAATTAAGCTGACCATCCAATCTTCCTACCTCAGCCTCCTAGCGTACTACAATTTTTCGTGGGCACCACCATACCTGAATCATAATTTTTTCCTATGCAAGATTTGGCCTAAATCTACGAAATGCTTTACAGTTTTTTTCGTTTTTTTTTGGTGGAACCAGGGATTGAACTCAGGCCCCTGTGCTTGCCAGGGAAGCACTTATTCTACTGGGCCATCTCCCTGGCCCCTGCTTTACAGTTTTTATTTTTGTAGTGCTGGGGTTTGAATCCAGGGTCTCACAAATGCTAGGTAAGTGCTACACCACCAAATTACAACCATAGTCCTATTTTTACATTAAAAAAAGAAGCCAGGGCTGGGGAGATGGATCAGTGGATTAAGTGCTTCCCTGGCAAGTGCAAGGGCCTGAGTTCTATCCCCAGCTCTGCTAAATAAATAAATAAATAAGGAAGCCAGGCACAAAGGTATATGACTATAGTCCCATCCACAACTAGGGCAAGCTGAGGCAGGAGAATTACAAGTTCCAGCCCAATTCGGGCAATTCAGTGACTTTTCAGAACACTGTCTTAAAAATAAAAATTTTAAAAAGTCTGAGAATATAGCTCCTTGTAAGATCCCTGAGCTAAATCCCTAATAATACATACACAAGTAAACAATGTGACTAGAACCAAATGTGGCTCAGAAGACCTGGATTTTTTCCCTAAGCCTTTACTGAAAGTTTGCCAGTAGTACTCTATAAGACCAGAGAGACTACAAAGTACAGAGATATCAGGACTGACCACAAGAGCACATTCTGTACCAGATGAACTAAAGTTTTTATTTCCAAATAATCTAAATAAAATTGTATTTTTTTTTTATTCGTTTGCCTAAATAGGTCTTGAGAAAGTACCACTCCTAATATATACTTATATTTTCCCTCATTAGACTTAACAGTTTCAGCTAAGTGTTAACGCTAGTCTATAATAAAAGTAAAAAAATTAAAAAAAAAAGACTTGAAGCCTTGCCGGGCATGGTGATCCCAACATGCAGGAAGGATGAGACAGTATGACTTGCCAGGGAGGCCAACCTAGACTATACAACACATTCAAAGCCAGCCTGAATTACAGATCAAGACCCGGGGCTGGAGAGATAGTTCAGTAGAATAAGTGCTTGCCTGGCAAACACAAGGTCCCAAGTTCAATCCAGGGTACCGTGAAAAAAAAAAAAAAAATCAAGACCCTATTCAAAGAAAAAGCCTTACCTGGGGTATTTGCAATAGCCGCCAATGGCAGGCCTGGAAGCTGGTGCACCTGGATTCCTGGAGTGCCCAATGCACTGAGGTTAATGGTCTGGAGGCCTGGCATGGAGGACAGCTGAGCAGCATTCACAGTGACTGTGCCAGCAGGGATGGAGGCAGCTGAGGCAATAGGCGTAAGTGTGGTGTTGCTGCTGCTGGTCTGACCCAAGGAAACACCCTGCATCGGAGCCAAGGTGATTGTCTGGGCTTGAGGATTTTGAACTTGAAGGTTTTGCAGCTGTAGAGTCTGCCAACTAACTTGTCCATTGGGTCCCACTGTTGGCGTCCGGATGATGATGGGACCAGAGTTTGGAACAGCCTGAAGCTGGAGGTTTTGCAGGGTTTCCTGGGAGATAGCTTGAGTTGTAAAGCTCTGCCCTGGCAATGGTGCCGTTTGGAGGGCCTGAAGAGCTTGTCCCCCTTGAACTAGCTGAGGCTGAATAAGAATTTGTTGTTGCTGTGTCTGCTGGTTTTGCTCTCCCTCCTTCTGCTGACTTGCTTGCAATGAGCCTCCAGATGTCTGGTTCTGCTGGATGTTCAGAGCATCAGATCCCTGCAGCCCACTGACTCTCTGGGGTGTCTGACCTTGAGAGTTGGTCCCTGATGATCCGCTGGTGGTAAAGTTCATAATTCCCATGTTGCTGGTAGTAGTAGTAGTTGAATAGCTATTGGCATTGGTGAAAAAGGAGCTGGAACTAGCTTGGGACGATACCAAGCTGGCAGAACTGGCAGTCCCTGAGGTGACAGGCTGGGAGCCACTCTCCTGGGACCCAGAGCTGCTAATCGTGACTGCCTGAGAGCTGGGAGTCAAGGTAGCTGCAGAAACACTGTTGACGGGTAGCAAAGTGATGTTCCCATTCAGGGCCACTGGTACATTGGTCACATACTGAGTCTGTCCTGAGAGCACATTATTAGCCAGGCCTTGAAGCGGGACTGCCTGCTGAAGTAGGTTTGGCATAGCAGCAATGATGTTGCCACCACTTCCTCGATTTGTGATGATCTGTTGGTTTGTACCTGGAATGATCTGTATTTGACCAGAACTATCCTGCTGCACTTGGGCTCCAGTGGCAGCAAATTGCAGCTGTTGCCCATCAACTGTCTGGAACTGAGGGATTACCTGATACTGAATGTTAGGCATCACTCCAGATAGTCCGGTCAGAACCTGCTGGTTCTGTAAGTTGGGGGTGGCCGCCACAACATACTGCCCACCAGAGACTGCGCGATTCTTGGAAGACTCACTGCCATTACTGCCATTGGTATTGCTGCCACTCTGTTCCTTTGAGGTAGGGGTAGCCCCAGAGGAGGAAGAGATGATTTGCCAGCCATTGGCACCCTGTGAAAGTTGTGTAGCTGTAAGGTCAAGCTCACCTGTACCCCCTGACTGGCTTGGGCCCTGGGAGTTGTTGCTGTTCTCATTGGGTGACTCAATTCTGCTGCAGGTTGCTGCCAGCAGAGCCAAAGGGGATGGCTGGGATTCCTGGCCAGGAAATAGAGAGGAAAGGAGTTAGTGATACTCATCTGCCAGCCTAGGGGGCAGTATACAACAAATAAACAGCAATACTGCAAAAAAAGAAAGAAAAGAAAACCAGAAATAAAAACCTCACCTAGCTAGGGCTGGGAGTATAGCTTAAGGGTAAACTTGCCCCAAGGCAGGAGGATCTCGGTCCTGTCCCTAGCGCCAAAAACCAAAAACTTGACCTTTGTGTATTGCTGAAACTTATCCTTGGGGAATTTCCAATTCACATGCTTCTGTGCTTACTTCCCTATCCATTAGATAATTTCCAATATTTTCTATGAAGACTAAACCAATTTCTAAGAATATTTATATACTTCCAACACCTTTCCCACCTTATAACGACCACTCACCTGCCCTCCTCCTCCTCCACTGCTGCTAGTACTGCCTGTGCTGCTGCTTCGAGTCTGAGAAAAGGCACCACCACCATTACCACTGCCCCCATTATTGCCACCAACTCCTTTTTCAATCTTCACCACTGGTGTCATTTCATCCATGGAGTGATCTTGATCTGAAAAAGAATTAAAACACAATCAATTTAAAGTGAAGGAAAGAAAAAGAAGTCAGGAAGGGTAAAAGGAGGTTATGATGCATCAGTAATGAGTAACAGGAAGGCACAACTATAAAGAAAACGAATTGGTGCTGGCGAAATCCTCGGGATACAAGACACAAACAGATTCAATGACAGTAAAACTGCGACTTCATTTGCCCACAAAGACTTAAAAAACACTCAACAAGTTATTTAGGGATAGGAAATGTGAGGGATGATGGCAATGCTGAGTTTCCAAATAAGAAAACATATTCTTGGAAAAAGGACACATAAAGCAAAAACAAACAGGTGAATGGACAGGAAGCTTGCTGGAATGAGGGTTCAAAGAGGGTGAAAAATATAAGTGTAAAAAGAAACAAGAGGAAAGAAAGGGAAAGAAGAAAAGAAGAGGCAAAAAGTGTGAGTGAGGAAACATTTGCGGGATTTTGGTAAGGGGCTAAAGTGATTTAGAAGTTGGCAATCAGGTTTCGGGGCCGAAGCAGGGCGGGCCTTAGCAAAAAAGGGCGGTTTCGGGGTGAGGGGCGTGGAAAGGGCGGGACGGTGGGGGAGGGGTATAGACAGGGTGGGGGGAGGAGGACCTTGGGGCAGGCTGCGACCAGAGGGCGGATCAGCGAGGCGGTTGGCCCGGGCGGGGCCTGCACTGCTCGGGCCGCCCCCGCGGCGCCAGCCCCAGTCGGGAGGAGCCTCAGGCGGGCGACCCGGTACTGGGGGGTAAGGCCCGTCCCCCGCGGCCGCGGCCGGGGCGGGCAGGGGGCGGGCGAGGCCACGCTGCCCCCTCCCCCGGGGCGGGCGGCCCATCCCCCTCCTCCTCGGAGGCCCCGCCACTGCCCCTTCTCCCTCCCTTCCCTCCGCCCCAGGCGGGACCAAGGCCGCCGCCGCCGCCTCCCGCCCGCCCCCCCTCACGGCGGGGACCGCCCGGTCGGCCCTCGCGCGCGCCCCCTCACTCCCTTCCACCCCTAAGCTTCAAGTGGACTCATCCTTACCGCTCATGGTGGCAGCTGAGGGACGAGCTCAAGGGGGTCCTGTCCGGGGGGGGTGGGGGGGGCCAGGAAAAACGCGGACGCTGACGAGGCAAGCTAACCCGGACCGGACAGGGAGGGGGGGGTAAGGAGGAGGGAGCAGCGCGCCACAAGCCCGGCCTGGGCTCCTCCCCTTCACTCCTGCCCCGCCCAATGAGGGAGGGGGAAAGGAGGGACTTGCAGAAGAAAGGCAGCGAAATTGACCAATGGCAAAACTAATTCCCCCTCTACCGCATGTAAGACAAAGTTGCGTGCCTAGTATACGCCCAAAAGAGCCGCCCTCTCAGTTTTAAAAACCAATGGAATATGCAGGAAGTAAGGAAGGGCGGGAGCTGGAAATGATAGGCTGGGTAAAAAAACCAGTCAGCCACCAGGCGGGCTCACTCAGCGACAGGGATAGGAAGAGCTTTGATAGGAATGACAGAACAGTGACCAATCAAAGTCCTGGACATTCCTGGGCAAAGGCCTGGTTGGGAGGCGAGTACGAGATGAGACGGAACAGCATAGGATCAGGCCTGTCTAAACCAATCCAAAATGAGGCGGGCAGCCAAGAAAATTATTATTGGATTAACACTGAAAAGAGACAGAACGGGATTCATATTGACATGAGCTAAAAACCAATTAAACGCCAAATGAACTCTGAGGGCGGGAACTTGGACTGGTTATGGAAGAAATGGCTTCTCCCTCAGTTCCTTAGCCCAATGAGAGAGTGAGGTAAAACTGGTACCTCCTCCAAATTAACCAATGGGCAGTATTTGGACCGCCTACCATGAGGGAGGGAATAGGGCAGTGCCAAGAAGTGTCCGTCGCCATATTGGCCCTCCTCAGGGGACGTCTTAAGAGTCTTAGGTTCTACTTCCGCAGAACCGGGCAGTTCAACAAGTGTCAGTGCCGAGACACTTGGTGTGCAGTTGTGCCTAGCCACCGTTTTCGTCTTCGCGTAATAGCTCTAACAAAGTAATTTTCGAGTCTCATCTGCCCTGGTGGGTGGGCAGTCAGGCGGATGCCTCTCAGTGTGGGTGTAAGCCCTACGAGTACGGATGGGACGAGATCTGGTGACAGCGAACTCAGTTCCGAGCCAGCCCCTTCTCAAGGTTTTTGTAAGAGAACAGCAAACGGCATTAAACTCTTCCCCCACAAAGGCGCTAACCATTAAACGTAGGCCAGTTACTTTTCCAGAGCTGATGGGAATACTCTCCGGGGCTAGAAACAGCCTTTTCTCCTTTCATTGTAAATACTGCCAGAGCATAAAACAAAATAGCCGAGTTGTGCTTTTTGCAATCAAAGACTTCGGCCTCCATCTTGCCTCCTTTGCTTTGGTGCAAGTGGGCTTGATGGCTTGGTGGCACGTCATTCCCTTTAGCATCTGTACTGTATTTTATACGCTGTCATTTCATTACCTATGATTCTGCTCTTCATTATATGTTTACGTGTTTTAAAATCTGGAATTTCCCTAAGAAGTGTAAACCCTTAAATTAGGAACGGAGGCCTGTGCTACTTTGGGCAGAGCTTCAGAAAGGTGAAATGATTGCCTACCATGCTAGGTGCCTAAATTAGGCATTTGGCATTCCTTATGTCATCCTTACAAAATATATATATATATATATATATATATATATATATATATATATATATATAATTTTTTTTTTTTTTTTTTGTCTTTTTGAGACAGTGTCTCACTATGCAGTTCAGGTTGGCCTTAAGTTCACTTTGTAGCTCAGGCTGGTCTCGAACTCACAACAATCCTCCTGCCTCAGTCTCCCAAGTGCTGGGATTACAGGCCTGCGCCACCACGCCCGGTTTACAAGGTAAATATTAAAAGGTATTAGAGATATTGTGTATCTCATTGAGATTTAGAACAGGAAGTTAAGTGACCAAGATGATAAGGGTAATGAATTGGATTCCGCAAAGTCTATGAAGTAAATAAAATACTTAAAGTGGGGACCACCAGCTTGGGGCCCCGCTCCTGTCCCTCTCTCGGATAGGAGCTTTCTTTCCCTCAATAAATATATTCTGCTCATAAAAGATGATAGTAGCAAAATAAAAAATTTCAAGTGAATAAAAATTCCTTGTATAACCATTTATATAAATAGGATTAATAAAAATTTTTATTTAAAAATTTTTTTCTTACAATGTTGGAGATAAACCCATACATAGCCTTATGCCTGTTAAGTATATCCCATACTGCTAAACAATATCTCCAAAATGAAAAAAAAGTTACCTTAATATACCTATTGATACCTTATAGCTCCTGAAAAAAAAAAAATCTGCCAAGACTCAAGACAGCTTAAATTACATTGTCATCTTCCCCCCTCAAAAAAGCCATAGTTTTCTTTAAAATTTTATTAGAGGGGCCAGGGAGATGGCTGAGTGGAATAAGCGCTTCCCTGGCAAGAGCAAGCGCCTGAGTTCAATCCAGGTTCCGCCAAAAAAAATAAAATTAAAAAAAAAAAAGTGAGCTCAGGGCCACCCTGAGCTGCATAGCTAGACCTTGTCTCAAAAAGACAAAAACAAAAGGAGAAAATAAAATAGAAGTAAGGAATTTAGGGGAAATGAACTCAGGACCTTCACTCATATACAACCCCAATCCTAGTTATTTTCTTCCTTTTTATTTATTTATTTTTATTTATTTTATTTTTTGGCGAAACCAGGGATTGAACTCAGGCCCTTGCACCTGCCAGGGAAGCGCTTATTCCGCTGAGCCATCTCCCCAGCCCCTTCCTTTTTATTTATTAATGGATATGATTTTCCTAATCCCTGAATTGCCCTTGCTGAGCTACAATTTGTGTTGATTCTGCCTCAGCTTTCCTGAATACAGTACTGGAAGTTTTTTATTATTATTTATTTTATTTTTATTTATTCATTTTTTTTTCACACTGGGGATTGAATACAGTACTGGGGTTACAGGTGTGACCACCACACCCAACCAGAAGAAAATCAATTTCAAAGTTGTTCAGGTAAGTCTTACCCCTACCCCCTGTAGTGCTGCTAGACCTATAGGTCTTCAGGAGCTGCTGTAAGTGGGTCTCTCAATACATAGGACAGGGCTTGTTAAAGTTAAAAACAGAGCCAGGGGCTGGCCAGATATCTCAGTGGATTAAAGCACCTGCTTTGCCGGGCGTGGTGGCGCAGGCCTGTAATCCCAGCACTAGGGAGGCTGAGGCAGGAGGATTGTTGTGAGTTCGAGACCAGCCTGAGCTACAAAGTGAGCTTAAGGCCAGCCTGAACTGCACAGTGAGACCCTGTCTCAAAAAAGACAAAAAAAAAAAAAAAATAAAGCACCTGCTTAGGCAAACACAGGGGTTGGGGCTCGATCCCTGATCCCTGGGCCTGCCATGCCCATGCCAGCCCCTCTCAGGTGCACTGAGACGGATTGAGACTGGGTGTGGGGGCGCACACCTGTAATCCCAGCACTTGGGAGGCTGTAAAAACAGGAGGATCACTACAAGTCCAATCAACCTAGTGAGACCCTGTAGACCTTGTACTAAATACATTTAAAAAAAAAAACAAAACAGAACAGGGGCTGGGGAGATGGTTCAGTGGAATAAGCACTTCCCTGGCAAGCGCAAGGGCCTGAGTTCAATCCCCAGTTCTGAAAATAAATAAATAAATAAATAAATAAATAAATAAATAAATAAAAAACAGGGCCAAATATAGCTCAGCAGCACAGTACTTATGCCAAGTGTGAGGTCATGAGTTCAATTCCCTTACCAAGAAAGAAAGAATAAGACCTTAAAAAGTAAAAAAAAAAAAAAAAAAAAACTTCCCTAGCAAACACAAAGGCCTGAGTTAAATCCCCGGTTCCTCAAAAAAGTTAAAAAAAAAAAAAAAAACATTTTAATTGATAGCAAGTGAAGCTTAGAAGATGAGAGAACAAAGCTGATTTCTGGGCCGGAGATGTAGCCCAGTGGCGCAGCGCCTGCCTAGCAAGCGCGAGGTCCAGAGTTCGATTCTCAGTACCAAAAAAGAAAATAGTAAAAATAAGACCAAAAAAAAAGTTCCTTTGGGAAAGCTGATTTCTGTGCTCCAAAATGCTTAGTGATCTAGGACAAAATTAAGTACAACACAGCTATATACAGATGTAGTTTGTATAATTAACAGGTATCATTTGTCAGATTGGTTGTGTCTATATTGAAGAGGATATGATGGTCTGTGCAACATATGCACATGAGCTACCAAAATACAGTGTGAGTGTTAGCCTAACATGCTACAGTGTGTTGATGGTGTAATACTGAGCACAACTGTCTTCCAAATTATGTTGCACTGGACCCACAAGCTTCTCCACAGTTTTGACATGGATAAGATCTAGGAAGGCCAGCTGGAGGTGATGGAGATAAATACAACATAGAAAGCCCCGATGGTCAACCTGGTGTGTTCATCTGCAATTTGGATGCAGGCCTTGCTGGAACTACAACTGGAAATAAAGTTTTTGGAGCCCTGAAGAGCATGGGGGTTTGTCTCTCCTTCCCAGCACCAAATGATTCCCTGGTTATGATTTTGAAAGCAAGGAGTTGAATTCAGAATTACATGATGGGTCAGAATGTCACAGATTATGTGTCACCTAATGAAAGAAGATGAAGATGCTTCCAAGAAACTTCTCAGTCTATAAAGAACAATAAACGCCAGACATGGAGGAGAAGCATATGAAGGGTAATTATCTGCTACAAAAGACAGTGGGAGGGGAGATGGCTCAGTGGAATAAGCACTTCCCTGGAAAGTGCAAGGGCCTGAGTTCAATCCCTGGTTCTGCCAAGAAGAAGACTGGCTTAGCCCTGGCTGACCCCAAACTGTGGCAGTCCTCCTGCCTCAACTTCCCCAGTGCTAGGATTATAAATTATTATGCACCACCACACCCAGCAAAAACTAAGTGTTCTATTAAGATCTTTTCAGATAAAGACCATTAAACTTGTCAGATGTGGTGGCTCATGCCAGTGATCCCAGCCCTGGGGAGGCTGAGACAGGAGAATCACTGAATTTGAGGCCAGCCTGAACTACCTAATGAGACCCTATCTGAAAAAGCCAAGGTGGTAGTGGTGGAAGCCAAGGATATATAGCTTTGGGCACAACACCTGCCTGACAAATGCAAGATCCTGAGTTGGATTCTCCATACCAAATAAAATTTTTAAAAAGCTGAGTGTGAGGGCTGGTGAGATAGCTCAGGGGACTAAGTGCCTACTTGGGCAAGCACAGATGGGGTTCAATCCCCAGCACCACAGGCCTCACTGGCCCCACCCCCAGGCACAATGAGCTAGCCACAGAGACCAGGCATGGTGGAGCATGTCTGTAATCCCAGCACTGGGGAGGCTGAAAACAGGAGGATCACTAGCTGCATAGTGAAATCCTGTGCCAAATACATAAAAAATAAGTTGAGATGGGAATATCGCTGTTGAGCTCAACCTGGAATACATAGCAAAAAGGTAAGGATATAGCTCAGTGACATAAGCCTCTGCCAGCGAAGTGCAAGGTCCTGAGTTCCATCCAGGTACTAAAAAAAAAGTCTTACAAAAATAAAAGAGCTGGGTGTGGTGGTATGTGCCTGTAATCCCAGCACTTGGGAAACTGAGGGAGAGGGCAAAGTGAGTTCAAGGTCAGCCAGGACTATGGTAAGAAAGGTCAAGGTCAGCATGTACCAAGTAGGGGGCCCCAAGAAGAAAGGAGTAGGGATGTAGCTTAGAGCAAATGCCCTGGATTCAAGCCCCAGTACCAAGGGGGAAAGAGAAAAGGAAACACCGGTGAAAAAACTGGCAAGGAAAAGCCTCCAGAAGGGAAAAACTTGCTGGAAGAGCAGCTGCATTACTCATCCTTATAAACCAAACACTGGTGATTCCAACAGCTGTTTAGTGGATTGAGCAATAGGCCACACCTAACTTGCTAAGGGGTGAGGGGAGAGGAAATAACTCTAGAGCAGTACTCAGAACTGTTCATGTTGACTAATTTTATTCTTTGAACAGATTTAAGAGACTGAGCTGGGGTTGTAGCTGTGTGGTAGAGCAACTGCCTAGCTATACAAGGTCCTGTTTTTGTTTTAAGAGCACATGTTTGCAGTCCATAATGATTACATTTATCATAGGGAGTTGATACATATATATAACACAACTTAATTTTTTATATTCCTTTTTCTTTTTCCCTTCTCATAGCCCTAGTTTTGATGCCCAACACCACCAAAAGAAAATGGGACAGTTTTCATTCTCAGAGAAGAAAATGATGACCAGATACTTCAGTTAGTATGACTGCTCTATACTTATTCCCAAAGCCTCTGTCTATCCAGTTTTCTTTCTTTTTTTTTTTTTTTTTTTTTTTT
>PVKA01037915.1:0-20645 GCA_004027165.1 Ctenomys sociabilis | reverse complement strand
TATACATTTATGCTTTTCTGCTGGATGGTTAAGACCTAGGTAAATCCAAACTTATATACCAACACATGTACTTTATATTTCCTATGTGGTCATTGAAGTCTTCTCAGGGTTTATCTTGTAGTCCTGTACATTATTCTGTAGTTCCTTTGTCTGTGTCATCCATGTGGATGAGTCACGGCCAATGCTTGACCAGATTGCTGTTATCTTTATAGTGGTTATCCATAGTACAAGAAGCAGACAAGATATCCTGTCCAAACACTATTAGTGTAAATCTTTCTTATAGAATCACACAAAAGTACTATATATTTATCCTAACTGTATTGTTTATACAAACACAGAATGGTCCTTCTTTGGTATCCCCTTTTTTGTTTAGTCCTGTCAAAGATGGGCGTTCTATTGTCATTCAATTATTATACGTGCTTGAATTCAGTGAAACAATCCAACAGAGTCCAGCAGTCCATAATAATAGTGGGTTGTCTGAAAAAGTTGTTGACTAGAGCCATTTTTAGCTCAGCTTATTATTATGGCCTTATTTTATATACCTCGTTTTTATACTTTTCTGCTGGATGGTTAAGATTGAGATAAAGCAAGACCTATATAACAATAAATGTAACTTTTGTATCTGATGAGGTCAGTCAAGTCCCCTCAGGGTTTATCCTGTAACCCTGTGTCTCACTTTGTAGATCGTTTGTCAGTGTCAGCCATGTGGATAAGTCATGGCCATTGCTTGGCCAATTTACTCTCTATGAGAGCCTGAGATAAAGTTTTCTCTCCATGTACTCTCCTTAGGCACAATATAGGTCATCGATCACATTCATCTGTGGCTCCATAATCTCCTTGATCAAAAAATTTGGGGCACAACTATGTTCCATGATGTTACAGTACAGGTTTTCCTATGTCCTGAGTTTTCACTGACCTCGAAAGGCTAGGGCCACAATGCTGGCTGACCTTGTAGCCTTTCTTTTTCTCCAGTTTTTGATCTGAAAACTTAGGTTGTTAACCATCCAGAAGAGAAGCTGATTACTACCCTGCAACACATGCAGTTCAGTTTACCCTAACTATCTGTATTAATTGTAAAGTCTAAGGTTAAAGAAAATCCATGTACCTATCTTTTGTCAAGAGATGTCGCCTGCAAGCAGGAGCAGGGGCAGGGGGTTTGATCCCCGAGGCCTGTCATGATGGGACCACCCACTGGGTGCACTGAGCTGGTAACTGAGATTGAGCATAGTGGATTTAGCCTGTAATCCCAGCTCTTCAGAGGCTGTAAACAGGAGAATTACTATGAGTCTGTACTAGTAGTGAGACCCTGAACATTCTGTAGACTCTTCTCTAAAATATATGTATATACATATATATATATATATATTTTTTTTTTTTTGTTTGTTTGTTTGTTTGTTTGTTTTTGTTTTTTTGTTTTTAGGACAGGGTCTATAAGGCATCACTGTATAGAGTGCTGGGATTACAGGCATGTACCTCTCCAAGTCTCAGTGGCCTTCTCAGCATGCCCCCAGGGCTTGGCCAGCAGGGCAGGTCTGGGTATCAAATCCCAGGCCTCTGCCCCTGCCTAAGCAGGAGCTTTAATCTGTTGAGCTATTTGGCAGGCCCAAAATGTCACTTTTGGCTTTAATTCATCTCCCAAATTTTGCTCCTTCTCTAATGTAATCCCATCCAAATTTTTATTTATTTATTTATTCATTTATTTAGAGTCTCCCAGTATCCCTACATCACTGCCATTCATAGTCTAGGTCAGTTATGCTGAGAATGATTACTTCTTATATGTAAATGCAGGGGTAGTAGAGAGAGGGGAAAGGAGAGAGAGAAAGAGACAGAGACAGAGTGAGAGACAGACAGAGAGATAGAGACAGAGAGAGACAGTGAGAGAGAAACACAGAGAGAGAGAGACAGACAGACAGACAGACAAAGAGGACAATATGCAAAGGCTGCAGACAATGATTGCAATCTAGTTGCATTTGCAGCTTAGTAATTTCAGATTTGGAGGGAGAAAGCACCTCTTTGCTGGTAGTTTCCTGGCAGCCTGATCTGCCCAACACTGCTATTTCCCTAACGTGTACCTGTCTGACACATTTTTCAAAGCTTGTCTTTGGCAGGTGTGCACTTTTACTCTTGGATTAGGGCATATAGAATTAAACTTCCTACAAACAGACATTTATTTATTTATTTGACAGCTATTACCAAGATAAGGCCATGGTTGTATAACTGGGCTTCAGGTAATGGCAGTTGATTAGGAGACTGCATATGTGAATTAAGGAGTGAACCTTTGCTGTAGGGAGGCAATTATGCGTATCACAGGAGAATTCACTGTAGGGTTCCATTAAAAACTGAATGGTGCTTTTAATGTGATTCTTTTGTTGAAGTCAATTGATGAAAGAACTCAGCCACTTCGAGATTACAAATTGGATTTCCTCTCCCTACTTTGGTTCCCATTGTAGTTTAGTAGCTATTTGTACACACACACACACACATTTCTTTTTCATTCACAAAGACAGACATCATGCAGAGGCAAAGATAACTTAGCCGCAACAAACAGCATATTGAAGAAACAGTTCTCACTTCAGTTTTGAAATCACTTTCCTAGCATGTCAAGATTAATGAGAAATAATTTTCGTATTGGTATTTGTTGAGCTGCTCTTGGAAACGAAAAAAATACATTAAATCAGATACAAAATGAGATTGTGGGCCAGGACTACACTTCTAATGTATTTTTATTAATAAGATAAGGATCATTTACAACTCAATTAAATGTCCTACTCATGAAAGGAATTGTAATGAACTCCCATAAGCAAAGGGTCAAAGGATCAAAGTCACAAAAAATGGTTCCATTCCTGTAAATAAAGACTTGTGAACTCGAACTCAGTTTTATAATCACATTTACAGCACGATTTTTTTCTTTTCTTTTTTTTTTTTTTTTTAGTGCAGGGTCTACAGGGACTATAGGGTCTCTTTATGTAGACAGGACTGGTAGTGATTCTCCTGTTTTCAGCCTCCCAAGTGCTGGGATTACAGGTGTGTGTCAGCCTGTCCAGTCTCAGTCACCATCTCAGTGCACCCTGAAGGGTGGGAGGCTGGCCCCACATCTGAGGTATCAAACCCCGGGGCAATGTGGTCTGCCTTAGCAGGGCTTTAGTCTGCTGGGAGATCTAGTTATTCCTTAAAGTTTTGCTAGGTTTCTTGAATAATTTTTCATTTGAGAGTGTGCTTCATATAAAATTTTACAGGGGCCGGAAATATAACACTGAAGCACAGTACCTGCCTGGCAAGCTCAAGGTTCTGAGTTCAATTCCTAGTATTTGTACTAGTATCTATCAAATACACTTTTACAAGATTTAATTTAAGATGCATAGAATTTTCTGTTTTGAATCTTATAGCTTTTTCTGATGCCTCCTTGAAAAAAAAAAGATTTTATTCAGAACTTTCTTTGATATTGTCAGAGGTAGATTTGGGAGATGGTTTTCAAGAAAAAACTGACTTTTAACAAATTTAATTGTCTAGCAAAAAACTATTGTGGAGCGTATGACCTTTTATTACATAACTTTGATCCCTTTGAGTAAAATGAAAATACTATGGTATTCACAGTAATTATGACTGGTGAAATGTCACTGTTTTGGAATAACACTGAAAAAAAAACCCAAAAAAACAAAATGAAACAAAAACAAAAAACAAAGTCCTGTAGAATTGCTGTCCTTTATGTTCACCACATGGTTAGTGAGGATTATTTAAGTGCAAAGCTGCTTATAGATTGTGATGACAAGCAGCAGTCTGATTGAACCTATTTGCAAATCCAAATATTTTTGAGACAGTCTGAAATAAGAGAAATTACTATGATACCTGTTTATTTATTTATTTTTTGCAGAGCCAAGGATTGAACTCAGGCCCTTGTGCTTGCCAGGGAAGCACTTGTTCCACTGAGCCACCTTCCTAGCCCCTGTAATACCTGTTTACAGACACGACCACCACCACAGTATTACAGGCCTCCCATAGAAAAAGTTCACTGTAGACCAACATGGACCTGTAGAGCCAGCACTAGACCCTATGCTGCCTCTCTAAACTTGGGTTTAATACAGTGAAGCATTATAGTTTTCTGCTTTGCCCTTAGGCACTACAGATATGTAGGAAAAAAGAACAGGAAATACACAGGTAGATCTATTCTAGAACCTCACACCTCCATCAATATTTGCCAAAATGACCAATTTTCAGATGTATACATAAAACATGAGGATGTACCTTGACAGAGAAAGATAGCAATTTATTCTAAGGGCAACAGATATCATTTGTCCATCTACAGTGCATATCGTGTACTTTTTAAAAATCTTATTATTCATTTATTTATTTATTTGGTACAGGGACTCACTATGCAGCTTGTATTAGTACTAATCCTCCTGTACTAAGCCTCCCCAGTGCTGGGATTATAGGCATATGCCACTCTGCCTGACTTGGTGACCAGAACGGAGCACCTGGCATTCCAGGCCAGCATAAAACACTGTACTAGGCATTGAACCTGGCTCCTTGTGCTTGCCTTTGAGGCACTTAGACCCCCGAGCTATCTCCTCCTCCCCAATCTGTTATTCTTGATATTGACCTCAACTGGCTTGAAGGTGTTGTTCAAGAAACCTGAGATAAGAGACTAAAACACAAAATGTGAGAGGGTTCTTCACTGTTCCACAAGTGCAGTCGATCTAGGAAATCCCGTGCTCACTTCTCAGGAGACAAGGTAGTCAGTGGTAGGTGGGCACCACTTCGTGGGGCTTGCACCGCGCGAAGAAGGAACGGTGTGGCACAATCTTTGTCACTGTTCCTCATCTTTCTGATCTACCTTGCAAATGCCTTCTTTGACATTCCCTGATATTCAGACTGTACTTCCATGATGAATAAATATCCTTGAAAGATATAAACTCTTTATGCTTTTTATAATTTAACCCATTCATTGGCAGTTTGTCTTGCAGATCACTGATGAATTAATCTGTCCACCTTACATAATTTTCCTAACATGCATGCTACGCTTTATATCTAAAATGTCTGGCAAAAAGGCCGGCCAAATAGTTTAGTGGATTAAAGCGCCTGCAAGCAGGTGCAGGGGCTGATCTTCAAGCCTACGGCGCTGGCCCCGACCCGGGGAAGCACTGACAAAGCAATAGAGACCGGGCGTGGTGAAGCATGTCTGTAATCCCAGCTCCTGGGGGCTGTAAACAGGCGGATCACTACGAGTCTGATCTAGTAGTGAGTGAGACCCTGAACACTCTGTAGACCGTTCACTAAAATACAATAAATAAATAAATAAAATGTCTGCCAACGCCTTTGTGGCTCAAAGGTGGTGGTTTGGGAAAGGGATACGAATGCAAATTCAGCTCATCCATGTATTGCTCTGATGCCTTTGCCGCTGACTGCGCTGTCAGGAGGTGGGTTCTGCTTCCAAGAGGAGGGGCGCAGGGGCCTGACTGAAGAGTGTTCCCTGGGCCTGGGCTGCTCCTTTAGTCTGTCAGGTACCTGCTTGTCACGGTTCAAGCAACTTTCCTCTGCCACCATGCTTTAGCTTGCTGTATCTATCCTGAAACTAGCCGTGCGTGGATTACAACCTGTGAGGCAAGAAGCCAAATGAATGCCTTCCTTAAATTGAGGGTTCTGGGGATGGTGATAGAGCTCAGTGGTCTACAGCACCTGCTTAGGCAAAGTTAGACAAATACAGGGACCACGGTTCGATCCAAGGCACCAGATGCTGGGCCACCAGTGCCCCCAGGACAGGCTGAACTGGCCACAATAAATAAATTAATACATTGAGGATGTTGGATATTTAATCTCAAAGGTGGGAAAAACAGTACTTGTGATATGTTTGTGGGTATACATGTTCATCCTTTATGCAGTTCTTGGAATATCTTATTTCTCTTAAATGTTATATAAATATAGCACGTATGTACATATTTATACAATTTATTTATTTCTTTGTGTGTGTAGTTACAAACAGATTAGAAAAATAAATGCATGTGTATATGTAAAATTTATTTATTAGATCCATCAATGTCTAATAAAATATTTTAAGAATAGAACTCTGAATGAATGTATGTTTTAGCATTTTTGTCCTGTCATGTAATAGAAATACCTATTTTTGGTTTTTTTTTTGGACTAGGGATCAAACTCAGGACTTTGCACTTGCCAGTCAAGTACTATTCTGCTGAGCTATATCTCTGACTCAGGAATATCTAATTTTTGAAAATATTTTTTGCTATTATGACCATTTTAGGAGAAAACAGTCCTCTGAAATTTCTAGCCTGTTACATTTGTTTTGCATAGGGTTGTGTGTGTGCATGTGTGTATTTTGCCAAATGCAAATACATATGTACACTGGTTCTGCTCACACAGACATTTACAGAGACTACAAAATATTTACTATATTTTAATAGGGCAAATGAAATCATTTTTAATTTTTCTTCCTTATATTTAATCAAGTAGTAATTCTCAATGATTCGTTTGTTCATTGAAAATATAGGCATTAATCTTCACAGTTGGGCCAGACAATATGCTAAGGAACAAAGTGATACTTTTGCAAATAAGTTCAGATACAATAATGGCTTTGTCCTTATTTCTGTGTGAGTTATTGCAAAGTAAATTCTCCTGTCTATTTCTTTACACATGTTCTTTTTCTTTCTTTATTTTTATTTTTGTAGAGAATACACAATAAGAAAATAAACAACAATGTGTTATGGAATTTCAAAGCATGATGTCAGGAAGTTAACAATGGCTGTTAAATTCCATATTGCAACCTTCAAAACAATTGGTCAGATTACCAGATATAGGCATGCCACACTGACCAAATAATTACATACTACCTGCTCCTTTCAGTTCTTTCTGTAAGTTGTTTGCCTGTGGCTTCGTCTGGTCTGAAGCTGGTTTCTTCCAGTGACTTTCCTTCCAGGCCTTCCAAGTCATTCCGACTAAGGATGCAGCCACCAGGAGTGGCCTGTCTCTAGTCTTTGGAACACATGCCAACTCCTAAATCCTTCCACAATTAGAGATGTTTTTGAGTCTTGTGTTATCTCATTTTCTGATTTCTCTTTACCTCCTATTTTTCAAAATCTTTTAAAAATCAGGTCATTCTACTTTTATTTTGCTAAAATATTGACTCAACTAAATATCAAATGCAGTATATTTTTGCATTAGTCTTACACGGTTTGTTTTTGCTTGTCTGCTTGTTTTGTTTTGGTTCTGGGGTTCAAACTCATGACCTTGTGCTCACCAGGCAAGGACTTATGCTGATAAGCAATCTCCCCAGCCCTTATATGCTTCAAATATAGCATGAAGACATAGGAGAAAATTTGAAAGCATAAAGGAAGAAAGTAAGTAATTTAATCCAGTTTAATCCATATTATATCAATATGCAAATATTTTCCTCTTTATATCATGTGGAATGTTTAATTGAATACAGTGAAAGTTTATTTTGTTGCACGGCTTCTGATTATTTGTCTTTACACTAATATTCTTATACTATTTCAGTTCTTCTTCTGTAGGACAAAACAAAATCTGGTAAATTACATAGGTTAATTTTTTTTCCCACTTTAATACTTCAGTGAGGCCAAATCAACTCAGGCATGAGTGATGAGGTCGGAGGCTACAAGTAAGATAAATTATGTAGGAGACACTTGCTGGGCAGGGCGTGGTAGACTGTAGGACTGACAGAGGGGATCTTTCATTTCTTCAAAAACACATATTCTGATACTTTCAATAAAACCAAGGCCATAGTCCCCTCATGATTCTCTCCTGTAAACATCAAGTCAGGTTTGCAATAATAAATTGAATGAGCTGTCACAAATATTTCTCAATAAAATATGGAGGGAAGTCTGACTATAACTCCCAAAGAGTTACATGTACATTTACAAAGCCATGGGGTCTTCATGAATGAGGAACATTTTGGAAGGAAAAAAAAATCAGTACTAAACTACATTTGATATATTTCTTTGCTAAAAGCCACAACTTCCAGTATTCTGGAGAGGAATGATTTATAACTATTACAACCAACAAAATGTTCTTTTTGGCCCTGAAATCTGATCATTTGGTATCTGAGCTTCTAGAAATAAAACTCATGTTCATCACGTCATTATTATCAAGGATAGCCTGAGAATAGCTGTAGAAAGCACAGCGTATTTCATGGGCTTTCCTCATGTGTGATAATGGCAGAATTTTGGAAATGTATTAGTTGTAGAGAAAGTAGAATGAAGACCTGAGAGCTGTTTTAGGGAGGAATGAGCAGGGCACCTTGGTTTGATATCTGGGGAGCATTTTTCTTCGTGTACACTGTGTAATATGTGATTTCTGGCCTTGCAGGTGTATTTTTTAATGTATCAGCCTGAAAATATTTTCACCACCTTGCGAATGTGCTCCCAGCTTGTTTTTTTTTTTTTTTGCTTTCCTAGATCAGCTTGTAATACAGATTGCCAGAGACAAATAGAAAATGGAGATGCAGAGTTCGTGTTTGATTTTTAATTCTTTTCTCCTTGGGGCATGGGGTTCTGTACTGATTTGTTAAAATTTTGTGATTGTATATGGGCATCTTTTGGCAAAAAAAAAAAAAGTGCTCTCTTAGACAGATGTACTCTGAATAAGCAACAGCTGTGGGATCTCATAAAAGAATGATCAGAAAATAGAAGTGACTGTAAAATTAAGAAAATATAAAATTCTATTTGTGTTACTAAAACAACTCTACTGGTCACCTCATGTTGACCCTCCACTTCCAGGAAGGATACCATGAACTTTATGTGAGGAGTAAAATTTCCTCTACATTTTTTCCTCTTATCAGAATAGGTTTTAAGTCATATTGCAATTAAGAAGAAACTCCATTTCAATACAAACAGATCATAATACCTTGTCACTGAGTCACCAAGCAGTTACAGTTTGGGTGCAAAAACTAAACAGTTCTTATCATAAAGCATGTAAAGTCAGTTATAGAAAGTACCCTTAGAATAAAGAAATTAGATTTCTCAAGTGATTAGTTTATTATAACATACTAAAGAGAATTAAGATCTTCACAAACATCATTGAAAAAGGTCAGTATTTAAATGAAACTTAACAAGATCTTCTGAGCAAAGGCTGATACTCTTTTCAAGAGTAGTGAATAATACAGAATTTCTTTTTAAATGACAGGAATTTAACAATGGTTATTATATTGCACTTTGTTATTCTCATATTCTTTTTATTTCCTTTAAAATATAAAAAAAATAATGAATAGTTTAATTTGAAAAAACAATATATCACCATAGAAAGAAGAGAGTGAACAGGGTACAGTATGTTTGGTTTATATCTAGATGTCCCGCAAGAGCCTCAGTCCTGCATGGGGTTTTTCGCAGGAGCTTGGGTTCTGAAGGGATCATGTGAACTAGTGTCAGAAGGTGGAGTTTGTCCAGAGAAGTCAGTCAGCGGGGCATGACCTGAATGGGTGCGCCTCTGCTCCAGCGCCTTCATTAGCTCGCTGTTTCCTGCACATTTCACAGGCTGATTTCCTCTGCCATCCCTTTCTGCCATCCCTTCCTGTCTTAGGCCAGCCAACAATGGCCTATGCACACTTTGTCAAAACAACCTTTACCTTCTTCAAATTGTGGGATTTTCTATTTGTCCCACTAATAAGAAACCAAGTGGACTGCAGAGATATTTCAGTAGTCTAAGCATCTACCTATGAAAGTGAAGGACCAGGGTAGGACCCCTGGTACCACATGCAGTGATGGCCCCACCCTAGAAGTGCTGAGCCAGCCACTGGGCCTGGGTGTGGTGACACATCCCTGTAACTGTGGCTCCAGGGCAGCTAAAAAGGAGAGGATTGCCATGAGTCCTTAGATGCATAGTGAGACCCTGCACCAAATACAGTGAAAAAAAAGAAACAAATTGCCTAAGATTTTGGAACAAGAGAAATGGGGCCATTATGGTGTCTATACCTGACCATGTAGTTTAGAAGTCGTAGCACTGGATGACAAGGTACATGGAAAAATTTGGAGATGCCACCTGAAATAGCAGCCCTCAAATGCCATAAGCATCGTGCGAGATTCTGGTAGGAACTCAAAAGACCAGAAAGCTGGTAAAAGGCAGAGAACAAATTCCAGGCTCAAAGCATTTCAGTGAGGAGCAAGTAACACATTGGTATTTGAACTCCAGGCTATTTTTGTTATGTTCTGGCAGAAAATGTATCCAAACTTTATTTATGTCCTAAGAGTTTGTGGTGAATTGAGATTAAGGGTTGAAAACTAATGAATCCGTGGAAAGAAATTTCATGACTCCTTGATACTGAGACTGTGGCTAAGGTATTGCTGGGAAATTTGGCCAGCTCTGTATTGAGAATCTATAAAAATCTGCCCAGCTTAGTGATATAAAAGTATTTGAAGGGCTGGTCAAATAGCTCAGTGGATTAAAGCACCTGTAAGCAGCCACAGGGATATGAGGTTCAATTTCCAGGACTATTGTGCCAGCCCGGCCCCCGGGGGGCACTGAGATGACAATTGAGACTGGTCATGGTGGTATGTGCCTGTAATCCCACCTTTCTGGAGGCTGTAAACAGGGGGATCACTACCAGTCCCCTTTAGTTGTGATACCTTAAACACCCTGTAGGCCCTTCCTTAGAATAGAAAAATAAATGAGTAAATAAATAAATTAATAAATAAAATGATTTGATTTTCACCAAAAAGGAAGTCCCTGTAGACTTGCATCATTTAAAAGGTTGGTTAAGGAAAGTTCTGTTGTTGAAAAAAATATGTGTTAAATAGAAAGCAAGTAGGTTGCATTAAGAAAATAGGAACAATGATTTCAATGTGTCCAAGATTAATAAAGAAGCCTTCCTGGTAGGCTTTACATACAAGCATGTAAACCTTCCATTTGAGAGGATAAGCCCAGCACACCACATCCAAGGAAAGGCATTTAAAGAATTTATTTCTGGAGATTCATTTCACAGTGCTGAGCCATTCAGACCCACTCAAGTCTGCTGCAGTCATGCCTCAAGGAGTTCTGCCAAGCTGGTGACGTAACTAGAGTTATCCATGTGGTGCTGATGTTATAGCCATGCAGAGTAAAATGGCTGTGGGTACGGAGTCTTCCACCCAGATTTCCCAGAGGAAGAATGAGCAGGCTGTGGTCCCCTAGAGGGCAGGGCATCACATTGAGAGTGCAGTCAAAAGTGCACTAACAGCTGCAGGAATTTAAAGAAACCAGGAATGGGTAATGTATAAGAAAAGCAGCAGAAAGTGATCAGAGACTCCTCAAGAGAAAGACCACAGGATTGACAGGCAGTCCCACGGGGCTAGAGCCATTAGAAGTTTGTGTAGGCCTCACAGCCTGCCATAAGAACTGGATTCAGAGCTACAGGATTTCATGTTTCCTCTGTTGAGTTTTTATCCCCTAGTCCACCACTTTGGAATGACAATATTTGCTCTGTGGCATGAAATAACGAAAGTATTTAACTTCCTTTCTGATTTTATGATGTCTTACAGCTAAACATTTGCCTTGAATCTCACAGGAGACTTTTGACTCCAACTTTTAAGTAGTGCTGGAACTGCTAATATTTTTCTGACCCCTGGAAATAGAATAAGTGTGTTTTTCATAGTGATGCACATGGATATTTGTTGGTCACAAGTGAAATTCATAGTTTAGATATAAAATGAACCCCAAAGCTATTTGTGTTTGCAAGATGATTGGATTACTGGAGCACTAACTCGGAAGGCTGTGTATGCCTTTCCAGTTCTTTTCTTTGATGTCTGCTTGTTGTGCTCCATACAGCTGAACAGATTTCTCTGGAAATCACTAAATGCCTCCTCTCTTGGTGCTGGACAACCAAAAACTAAAACTTCAGGTACTACTACTACTACTACTACTACTACTAATAATAATAATAATAATAATAATAATTATAAAAGTCTGGGCCAAAATAATATCATTCCTCTTTAAATTGAGGGTATTAGGTATGTTTGTCTAGTTATAAGAAAATATCTCAGACATAATACATACACCAACATAAAACAAAATTGAAATGCATAGATAGACAAATAATTTGGACAGGACCAGAGGAAATGCAATTGTCTTTTTTTTTTTTTTTTTTTTTTGCAGAACTGGGGATTGAACTCAGGCCCTTGGACTTGCCAGGGGAGCACTTATTCCATTAAGCCATTTCCCCAGCCCCTTAATTGTCTTTTTGATGTCATTAAGATGCATACTATTTTTAAGGGGAAAAATAGTAAACACATCATTAATCCATTAATTATTGTTACATTTTAAGTTATTAAATATTCAGCAATGGTGGAAAAAAATCCTTTGTCTTGAGCCAAAAACAAAGCACTACTTATAGTGAGGTAAGTTCAGCTTTTGTAAAGAATGATTTATTAGCAGACAGTGAAAACAACTCTGAGCCAGGGAGATAGCTCAGTGGCATAAGCAAATGCATGGCAAGTCTAAGGTGCTGTGTGTGATTTCCCCAGAACCAAGAACAAACAAACAAAACAAATCAATCCTTTCATGTATTAACGAGGGTTGATCTCCAACTGCAATTGAGTTGGTTACATGCCACACAGCTGTTTATTGTGCAAGTCTTAAGATACTTACTTACTATTTCATAATTTACAGAAGACGTTTTCAATGCCACATAGAAAATAAGGAAGTGGTTTTTGCTTTAGACAGACTTGTGAAGAGTTAAATATTCCAAATTATACCATATGATTTATGCTAAGTTTTGATGTCCATAATTTTCCCAGTTAAGCACATGACCTTTGCTTTATAGTAAAGCACTCTTACATGGTCACTGTTTTGAATGTGCAGAATTCCCCGCCAATTCAGAAACAGATCCCTTGCATCCCTGGGAACCAAAGCAAGAGCTCCGTGATTCATTCAACACCATACATGACATAAAATTGGAAACACATTGCTTTTTTTCATCCAAGTTTGATATGCATATCTTCATCAGGGTATAAAGAGTAAAACTTAAACCATAATATTCACTTTTTATTTTTTTACTTTTATTTTTAATCTTTTACTTACTTATTTATTTGGTATAGGGTTTTGTTAGGCACCACCATGCCTGGTTTTGGTGGCTGGTGAACAGGGCACACTCATCTTTCTGGAGTCAGCACTGCATGCTGTACTGGGGATCGAGCCCAGGTCTTACATTTCATGGACAGGTACTCAGACTGCTGAGCTATCTTCCCAGAGCATTTTAACTTTTTTAAAAGAATATTTCTTAACCTGGAAACATGAGAGCAATCCAGCCAGAGCCTCCACATGGCTATTCTTCTCAGGTTTTTTTCTGCTTCTCACTTCTTGCTTCAAGGAAGGAGTGAGCATGAGTAGACACTGAAGAACGGGCATGAGCCTCATATGTCCATTCCCAGAGTGTCTTCTGTCTACCTATCCTCAAGGGCTAGCAAGTCGAGCTCTAAGGGTATAATGAGTCCATGCAAAGGCATATACAATGAAAAAAGTCCAGTAATTTAGGACACCAGAGAATCACAAGTTTGAGCACAGGCTAGTTAACAACTGAGAGCCTTTTTATTTTAATGCTGATGAGATTCTCTGTACAAAGGCCTGAGTTCAGTATCTATTTTTGCGTGAAAAAAAAAAGAAATCAGAAAAAGGGGACTTAATAAATCCCCTTCTTTTCATCCTCCACTTTCCTAACTCTGTGGAGAGCTGTATTACATACAGAAATACTAACCACTTATTCTAAAATGCTGTATCCTTAGAACTAGTAGCATTGGGATCCCCTGGACAGTGGGTGCCCAAAGGGAGCTATTTGGTCATTGAAAGGACATTCACCAACATCTGAAGATATTTTCCCCATTGTTTTGGATTTTAAGAAAGGGTCTATAGAGTGCTCAGTGTCTCATTACTAGATTGGACTCATAGTGATTCTCATGTTTACAGACTCCCAAGTACTAGAATTATAGGTGCACCACCAAGCTCAGACTCAATCGCTGCCTCAATGCAGGGGCCAGCACGGCAGGCCTGGGGATTGAACCCTTGGCCCCTGTACCTGCTTGCAGGCACTTTAACCCACTGAGCTGTTTGGACCTCCCTTGAAGATCCTTTCCCTGTCCATGTCTTCTCAGTGGAGTGCTACTAGCATTTAGTGAATGGAATACAGCAATCCCTCTGAAGGTAATGGAACACATAGGAAGATATCAAAAAAAAAAAAAATAAATAAATAAATAAATAAAATCAATGATTTCTGATGTCTGATGAGGTCACATCGAGAGAAGCCAAAAATAAATTGCATATATCATAGGCATAAAACTAATTTAAGAGCCGGGCGTGGTGGCGCAGGCCTGTAATCCCAGCACTCGGGAGGCTGAGGTAGGAGGACTGTTGTGAGTTCGAGACCAGCCTGAGCTACAAAGTGAGCTTAAGGCCAGCCTGAGCTGCATAGTGAGACCCTGCCTCAAAAAGACAAAAAAAAAAAAAAAAAAAAAAAAAAAAAAAAAAAAAAAAAAAAAAAAAAAAAAAAAAAAAAAAAAAAAAAAAAAAAAAAAAACTAATTTAAGGCAGTTAACCTAAGAAATGCTACAACCCATCAATGCAATCTAGTACCACGTGGTGGTTGCTCATCCATGTAATTAAAAGGCTTGCTGAGTGCAGAGGCTCATAGGCACTGTCTAGCATCATAAACGGTCACGACATTTCAAGTAACTAGTTTGGGGAAATAGCAAAGCTCAAAGCAAGAAGTTCACTCTTCACTGAGTGCATATCAATTTTAGGCCACCATAAAGTCCAGTATTATGGGCCAACACATGAATCACAAAGAATTATTTTTCCTTGTTTCAGATGACAATGACATTGAGATTTAGAAATTTTCATCTACAATTTGATTAGAAATCCAGATGTACAGGACACATTGGACCTGAATCGAGGTGGCTGGTGCTACTTGCTCTACATGGAAGAGTCTCCAAGGTAGTCCACTGACTGGGCCACTGATCAATGCTCAGCACGTTTTTATTAGCTCACGTTGGGCCAACTTGCTGGAAACTTCCCAAAGCTCCTACCTCCAAGCCTGCTGAGCAAGTGGGAATTTTCCCTCCTCTTTCAGCATCCTGGTTTGGTGAGTACATGGAGAGCCTTTGTCTTCTCCCCACTTGCACCATGCTTCCTGCAGTTGCTGCCCCCAAACCAGATGAGCAAGTGAAAACTTTTCCAACTCTCTGGGCACTTGATCCACATGAGTATGGTTTGGTGAGTGTGTGGGAAAGCCTCTGGATTATCCCTGTGTGCTCTGCGCCATCCAGAGCCTCAAGCCCCAAGACGTCCTAGCCAGAGCCCTACCTGAGACACCCCAGACAGGCCTGCCTGGCAACTCCCCAGAGCCCTTGCTCCAAAGCCTGTCAAGGGAGCGAGAACTTGTTTGACTCTCCTGGCACTCGATCCACCTCCATCAGGTCTGGTGAGTGTGAGGGAGAGCTTCTACACCCCCCAGTGATCCCCAGACCTGGGACACAACAGAGGGGAATGACAGGCTCACAGTTGTACCAGAAGAGCTGTAGCAAAAAAGGAACTCAACACAACAGCTAGATCCAGGCCAGGCATAACTGGATAATCTCAAACTTAAGAGACTGGCACCTGAATCTCATTATACGCTAAGGTTATAACTGCACCAAAGCTCTACACCAAAGGTCAGAGATCAGTGCTATACAAAATGACAAGGACAAGAAGAAAAATGTAATCTCAGGCCTTGAGTCCACCAATAAGTGCAAAGGACACAGCTCAGCTGAATGAATGAATTAACAGAGATGGAAGCAAAGGAGCAACAGCAGAAAGATATAGACCAGAATCAGACCAGAAGTAACACCTGAAATAAAAAAAGAAATATTTGAATACATTGCATCAGAAGTAATGAATCAAATCCAGAAACATATGGGGGAAACCCAATGCTCACAGAAAACAAGTGCAGAGAATACTGTTCCAGTTAAAATGTATGAATTAACAGCATTGGAAACAAAGAAACAACAGCAGAAAGGTAAAGAGGAACTCAAAACAGAAATAATTTCTCAAATAAAAAAAGAATTCTTCGAAATCATAGTATCTGAAGTAAAGAATCAATTAAGAAAATATACAGAGGCAACCCAATTTGGATGAAACACTGCAGTAGAAGAATTAATAGTTACCTCTAAAGAAGACATGGATAAAAAAATAGAGGAAATCAGAAATATGATGCATTCCTAGAATGAGCAATACAGAAAAGAAATACAACACATGAAGCATGGTTAAGGAGATAAGGAAGATCTAAAAATATCAATCATGAGTCTACAAAATCGTCTGAGTGAAAGTGAAGACAGAGTTTCAGTTCTCGAGGGCACTGGTGCAGCTAGTGATAAGGTGAGAAAGGATCTCTTAAAAAAATCAAGAACGCAGGAAAAAATAATTCATCACCTGCAAAACACCAGGATGGACAATGTGTGATTAATTGGCATCAATGAGAATGAAGGAGTTAACACAAATGACATAAAAAGAATTTGGGGAGAAATAATCGCAGAAAACTTCCCAAATATGAGGAAACAATCCAACATTCAGGTAACAGAAGCATACAGAACACCAAATAACTTCAACCCAAGTAAAAACACACTGAGACGTATAAGAGTCAAGACCACAGAAAGTCAGTACAAAAATAATATACTGAAAGCTGCTAGAGAGAAGAAGCAGATCACATTCAAAGGAAAACCCATCAGAATTACAGCCAACTTCTCTACACAAACAATGGAGGCAAGGAGAGCATGGAGCAGAGTTCTTCAAGTCCTGTATGCAAACCAATTTCAGCCCAGACTATTATACCCTGCAAAACTCTCTTTCAAGTTTAATGGAGAAGTGAAATACTTCCACAACAAAGAACAACTAAAGAATTTCATGATGACAAGGCCATCCCTACGCAGGCTACTGAAAGATGTTCTAGAGAGGGACCACATTGACCAGAACTCCATGAATGAGAATGGAAGGAATGCACTAAACAGGACAAACACAGGATAAAAAGGAGTAAACAACAGCAGGTAAATGTCATGACAATCATAAGTCAACACATCTCAATTATAACCATCAATGTAAAAGGACTCAATTCACCAATTAAGAACAATAGACTGACACAGTGGATTAGGAAACAAAATCCAACAATATGCTGTATACAAGAAACACACTTAACTCAAAAGACAACTTAGCCTCAAAGTTAAAGGAAAACAAAACTACATGCCCCAGCACCTCAGAAAAAAGGAATAAACATTCTGTTCTGAGACAGTCACAACTTCAAACCATGAATGATCAAATGACACAAAGAAGGCCACTACATATTGGTTAGGGGAAAAATTCAACAGGAAGAGGTAACATTTAAAAATGTCTTTGCACCAAACACAAGAGCACCCACCTATGTAAGACAAATCTTACTAGACATTAAAAACTTAATATCCAAGACCAAAATCTTAACTGGAGACCTTAACACCCTGTTATCTCAAAAAGATAGGTCAACCAGACAAAAAATTAGCAAGGAAGTAGCAGAACAGAACCAGAGCTAGGTCCATTATGAACAAATGGACCTGGTGGACATATTCAGAGTGTTCCACCCAACCACAGCTGAATACATGCTTTTTTTCAGCTGCATGCGGGTCATTTTCCAAAATAGGCACATACTAGTCCATAAGTCATACTTAAGTATATGTAAGAAAACAGAAATTATCTTTGTTTTTGCATGTCAAATGAAATTGACCACAAAATGAAAAGACAACCCACAAATTTTGAAAAGAGTTCTAACTAATATGCAATCAGACAAAGGTCTGCTCTCTAGAATATATAAAGAACCAAGATATATTACTGCCCTGCAATTTAAAGACCCAATCCAGAAATGGGCATCTGAAATGAATACACATTTCTCAGAGGATGAAATTAAAGAAGTGAATAAATACATGAAAAAATGCTCCACATCACTAGCATTCATGAAATGTAAATTAAAACAACACTGAGATACTATCTCACTCCAGAAAGAATGGCCATCATAAAGAAATCAACCACCAACAAATGTTGGCAAGTTTGTGGGGAAAAGTGAACACCTCTCCATTGCTGGTGGGAATATAGACTGGTACAACCATTGTGGAGAATAGTGTGGAGACTGCTCAAAAAAGTAGGACTGCAAATCCCATTCAGTCTGGCTATCCCTCTACTGGGAATTTTCCCAGAGGAACTGAAAACATCATATCATAGTGATATATGTGTACCTCTGTTTATAGCAGCACAATTTGTGATAGCAAATTCTTGGATACAACCAAGATGTCCATCACATGAGGAATGGTTGAAAAAGATGTGGTATTTCTATATAATGGAGTATTACTCAGCTATAATGAATGATAAACTTGAAGCATTTATATTGAAGTGGATGCCACTTGAACATATACTGATAAGTAAAAAAAAACCGACACACACGTGCAAATATCGTATAGTCTTCCTATTATAAGAAGTCAAAAGAAGGAATACAAATAGAAATGTACAACAACTCAAAAGATTTGAGTCAGATATTTAGGGTAAACTGAACTGCATATGTTGCAGGGTAATAATCAGCTTTTCTTTTGGATAGGTAACAACCTAAGTTTGCAGATCAAAAATTGGAGAAATGGAAGCCAACATTTTGGCCCTAGCCTTTCAAGGTCAGTGAAGACTCAGGACATAGGAGAACCTGTACTGTAACATCATGGAACTCAGTTGTACCCCAACTTTTCTGATCAAGGAGATTATGGAGCCACACAGGATGGCGACTGATGATCTATAGTGTGCGTGGAAGAGTCACATAGAGCAGAAACTTTCAGGCTCTTGCAGAAAGCAACCTAGTCAAGCAATGGCAGTGACTCATCCACATGGCTGACACAGGCAAAAGTTCTACAGAGTGAGGTGCAGGATTACAATATAAATCCTGAGGGGACTTAACTGTCCTCATCAGATACAAAAGCTACATTTTGTTATATAGGTCTTGCTTTATCTCCATCTTAACCATCCAGCTGAAAAGTATAAAAATGAAGTATATAAAGTGGGGCCATAATAATAAGTTTAGCTGTAAATGGCTATAGTCAACAACTTCTTCTGATAACTCACTATTATTGTGGATTGTTGGAATGTGTTGGATTGTGTTGCTGAGTTCATGCAAGTATTATAGTTTAATGACAATGGAGTGCCTATCATTGACAGGTCTAGACAAAAAAGGGGGATACAAAGGAAGAACCATGATGTGTTTGTATAAGCAGTTCAGTTAGGATAAATGTGCAGTCCTTCTGCATAATTCTATGAAAAGTAAGATTAGCACTAATAGAAGTTGGACAAAAATATTATGTCTGCTTCTTGTACTATGGACAACCCCTAGGAAGATAACAAGGTAGAAATTATTAATTATTGAAACTGTGCTATAATTCAGCTTTAAGAAAGTAAGTTAAGTATACAGCTACAGTCTCTCAATTCATTGATTAGAGACACCTGCTGTAATAGTGTCTGTGAGAAGAATATCATGGGTGCACCTTGTATGACAAGAAACCATTATGAAAACCATTTGCAATGTATTAATTATTAAATCTGTCTTGTTAATTTGATTAGAAACTGTCTCACTGCTATTTGTTCTTCATTGAAAAAAATAAAAATAAATAAATATGTTTTAAAATATGGACCAAGTGTGTAAGAAACTAGATTAATTAAAGGATTGAAAGGAAAAAAATGTTCATGTTATTAATGTTATTATATCTTCTGTTGTTTTTTTATCACTGCAGAATAATAAGAGCCAAAAATAAGAACAAAGAAACATCAATACATGGAATTTCATCAAATTGATGACTGGCCAATGAGTCATTGAAGAAATTATAGGAATCAAAACAATACTTGAAAATATCTGGGTGACAGAAAATGGACGTATGTAATAAGTTTCCAGCAATACATTTATATGACAAAAAATGCCATGGCTTTTGGCAAAGATTTTTACTGAAAAATATCTAACAACATATTTCAAGAATAAAATCTAATGCAAAATTAGAAGGTAAGAAATAAAAGTCAGATAAAAAACACCTGAAGTCATGACTTCTATATAGCAGAAAATGTCAGAAAAATAAGAATTAGTTTTAAATGCCATTAAATTTGACAAAACTTTAATTAGACTGAAACAAAAGAGAAAAGCAAAATAAATGTAGAGATGAAGAAAGAGACATACCAACCAGAAACACAGAAATTAGAAAGGCATATGATAAACTACATATAATTAACTCTTAAGGGGATTGGAAAAGACAGAAAAAAAGAATAAATTCTTGGACACAAAGTCTACTAAATTCAATTGTTAAGAAATAAATACATTTTTAAAATGCTTACCGAGTTTGAAGCATTTACTGAAAATGTCTCCTCATGAAAACCCCAGGATTTGATAGGTAAATTGCAACAATCTATTATACCTGGCTATCATAAGGAAATCAACCAACAACAAATCTTGGAGAGGTTGTGGGGAAAAGGGAACACTTCTCCACTGCTGGTGGGAATGTAGACTAGTACAACCATTGTGGAGGTCAGTGTGGAGACTCCTCAAAAGAATAGGACTAGAAATCCCATTCAAGCCAGCTATCCCCCTACTGGGAATTTTCCCAAAGGATTTGGATACATTGTATCATAGAGATATATGTGTACCTATG
>PVKA01037914.1:0-20646 GCA_004027165.1 Ctenomys sociabilis | reverse complement strand
GGAGAAGGAGGAAGAGGTGGAAGAGGAGGAAGAGGTGGAGAAGGAGGAAGAGGTGGAAGAGGTAGAATAAGAAGAAGTGAAGGAGGAAGAGGTAGAAGGGTTAGAAGAGGAGAAAGAAGTAAAGGTGGTGGAAGGGAGAAAGTAGAGGAGGTGGAAGACGAAGAGGAGTATATAGAAGAGGAAGAGATGGAGCGGCAGCAGCAGCACTGCACTGGAGCTGGGCGAGGAGGTGTGCAGAGCCCTCATGTCGCATAATTTTGAAAGCTTTGCTCCATTTATCTGGGTTTCAACCCATCTCTTCACCTCACTTTTTGCCCTGTGAACTCTTCCACCTGTAGTTATTTTAAAAACAGAAACTGACTCCACGCTGAACTCCAGTGGTTTCCTGTCTCAAGTCGGCTTCACTTTCCTGATTATGACCCAGGGGGATGTGTTGGAGCTTTAAAGACCAGTGTGTGACGAGAGCTCACATACTTGAAGGATGCTGAAATATTGGCTTAATTGTTTATTTTGAACCGGATTTTATTCTTTGATATGGTACTCAATGTGCCTTGAGTCATAGATTTTTCTGTTATTTGAAAGCACATTATGCACAATATATCCACACATCTTTACATGATGCATTGGCCTATTAAATCATAATAAAATCTAGGAGCCAGGGGTCTAGCTCAGTGGCAGACGGTGCATATAACACTGGGCCTAACCTCCAGCAGACAAAATTTATAGTCTATAGGGCTGGCAAGAGAGCTCAGTAGACTAGGCGGCTGCTTAGGCAAGCTTAGGGACTGGAGTTCAATCCCCGGCACCACATGCCACACTGACTGGTCCGCCCCTGGGTGTGCTGAGCTGGCCAAGTCTGGGCTGATGGTGGTATACACCTGTAATTCCAGTGCTGGGGAGGCTGAAAACAGAAGGATCACTATGAGTCCGAACTGCATAGTGAGACCTTGTACCATATACCAAAAACATTAAAAAAGCAAAAGAACAGAGCTGAGGTGATAGCTCAGTGGCATAAGCACTTCCCTGGCAAGTGCCTGGTTCCGGGTTTGATCCCCAGTACCCAGAAAAGAAACAAAAGACCTGTCTTGAAGTAAATCAAGGAGGAAGTCAGCCTTTGGTGTACAAGTCCTCAGGGAGGTGGCTTTGAGAAAAAGCGTACAGTCTATAAAAATGAAAACTGAAGGCCTGGGGATGTAGCTCAGTGTGGGGGCGCTTGCCCAGCAGATGTGAGGCCCTGAGCATCACCCCAGAGCTGTGAAAAGGAAGGGAAGGGGAAAAGTCAAAGCATATTTGGAAACGACCATCTGATGGAACCTAACGAGGCCTTTACTGAAAGTGAAGCAGCTCAACCACCAGCTGGCCTGCGCGTGGCTCGCCAGCGTTGGGAGTCTGCTGACAGAGTCCTTCTCCTGCTGCCAGAGCGGGAACTGCGTGTGCCTGACATCCTCCTCTAGATGGTGCTTCCTATTGTGAGTGTCAGCGAACTCTTACCTCGACAGCTTTGGCAATTCCAGGTGTGTTGCTGCCAAAATCACCATCGTTGGTTCCCTGCCATCGCCATGGGAAGTGTTGAGCCAGCCCCTTGCAAAGCTTCGGAGAGCGTCGTGCAGAATCACCTGTGTGTCCTTCTCTCTCTCCCCCCCCCTGTGTGTGTGTGTGTGTGTGTGTGTATGTGGGAGGGGTGTGGGTGTGGGTGTTGTGAATTCTTTAAAAAGAACAGTAAACCTCTGTGAGCCAAGATGGAGGAAAGAGATTTTGCCTTTTGTGGCCTCATTTAATTTTCCAAAGCTTATACCCTGTAGGTTTTTATTTTGTGGCTCAGGGGTTGCAGTTTGGAGCAAGACAAGAAAGAATAAAGTAGTGCTGCTGCCACAGACTGGCCCTAGCCCAGCCCAACCTCATCCCTCATGTCGAAGTATAATGCTCACGGTCAGCAGAGACAAAACAACAGGGCAAAGCTCAGTAGCTCGCATGTGCCGGCCCAAGCTGCCTGCTGGGAAGCAGAGAAGGGAAGCTCCTGACTCAAGAAGCATTTGACATCTTCTGAGCTTCCCCAGTGTGGTGAACTCACTCTTCTTGTGTATGATCTGGAGGTACCAGCACCTGCTGAATATGAGTTCCGCCAAAACCTAAAATGGTCTCGTTAAGTGGTTTTGAAACCTCACTGTGAGTAAGATCCCAGTGGGGCCTGTGTTAAAGAGCAGTGTCTATTCCCAGAGAGGTGGCCAGCCCAAGAGTCTGCATCTCTGCACTCCACTGAGGCCACTGCTGCAGGGACTCACACAGGCAGCTAGGGCTGCTCTGTCCCCTGCAGCTGGGACCCAGGGCCTGAGCCTTACCTCTGCACCTTGGCTCTGCCGCCCCTAAAGCAGCAAGGTGAGGGGGAAGTGGGTTGATGCCTGAAGCACACATGGGAAGCCACGCAGGCATGTGGCCAACTCCCCCTGTGCAGAGACGACTGGTCCGCTCTCACCTGACCTGTCGATAGTGATCAAGGAGCTGCGTGCTGCTGGGCAGGGCATGGAATCGTCTGTGATGCACACGAGAGCCCTCATCCTCACCTGCTAAGCACTGGGCTTGTCGATGTTCTTGTAAGCCCAATGTCAGTAATACTGAAGACAAACAGGTCCATGAGAGGCTGGCGGGCCAGGTGTGCTGCACACAGCTGGGGCTGAAGCAGGAGGACCGAGAGCTTGGCGCTCGCCTGGGCTACAAGGTGAGTCCCTCTCTCAAAACAAAACAAGGCAAAATAAAACCAATAGTGTGTATACTATTGTTTACACAATAGGAAAGGAAAAAGTGTTCCTTTTTCCTTCAGAATTTTGAGAAAAGCTCCTGTTAAGCTGTCCAGGCTGGGTTAGAACTTGGGACCTTCCTTCCTTGAGGCCCTTGTTGGGCCTCAGTCACCTGGATTACAGGAAGGAGCTTCCATACCTCACTCAACCACTGATTTTTAAAAGTTAATTTTAGAAGCCCAACAATTTTCTAAAAATGAGAGGATGGATCCATTTGTACAATTCAAATTAGTATGCATTGCATCACGCCATAAATAATTATATAAACACGACACCCACTTTTCTACCCAGGACAGTTGGCAGGATGGGTTGGAATCTAAGTCATGAAAATTTGGACCAAGTACCAAGTGGAGCAAAGCTGGGGCGAGAGCGTGACTGCTGAGGAAGCCTGGGTAGAGGCATTTGTTCCCAGCAGGGAAGTATCGCCTCCCACAGCTCTCTCTTTCAGAGCTGTCTAGACTTTGGTAGTTCAGTCTAAGCTAAGGAGCTGTCCTCACCCACCTTGCCCAAAACAGAAATGAAGTAAAGCAGATGTGCCAGTCATCTGGGCAAAATAGAGCAGCTGGAGAGAAAACCCCAGACCATGCCTGCGCCTCGGCAATCCTGGGATCCGCCCTGGTGGACACCACTCTTTCTTGCTGAGGATTCTGTGGCCACAAGGAACATGGACTATGGCACCACACTCACCTTCTGCCAGAGCCCCCAGTAGGCGTGTGCACAGGTGTGTGTGGATGTGGAGGGTGACCATGTCCCTGGTGGGCATGTGCCCAGGTGACTGCCTGCCCAGGTGTGCGGTGCACAGGTGTGGATGTGTCTGTGTGGGTGTGTGCCCAGGTGAGCGTGTGCCCCCATGTGTGCACCTGTGTGCACCGCCTGGCTGGGCAGAGGATGCAGGCTCCTCTCATCCACATGGAGGCAATGGAGGCCAGCAAAACCTCATAGGCTCAGAGTTCGGAAACTGCTCTCCTCTCTGCCTTTTCTCAGAAAAGGGAGCGCCTTAGACTCCCATGGGGGTGTGCAACTGGGGCTTATTGCTGCTGGGGCCCAAGCGGGGAGGACAGGTCCCTAAGGGGCCTAGTGCGTAGCCTGTGCTTCTATGGGGTCAGTCCTCTGCTGCCACTGGCTTGTTTACCTTGGTGGGCAGAGGGTGCCCCCAGAGTTGTCACTCCTCCTGCCCCTTCTGCTCCAGCACATCAGGACTCTGGGCCCACGTTGGGCAAAAAGTGCCCATTTGCGGCAGCAGCTCCATGTGCCGCACAGAATCAGAGTTTACTTCCGGCTGTCAAGGCCGGGCTGTGCTTCGTGCTCAGCTTGGGATGGCAGGGATGTAGGCGGTGAGGGGGCTATATCCCCATTCCTACCCTGCAGCCTCACTGATGACACTGTCTGGTCACCAGTGTAGCTCGGCTGAGAGCGAGTCTGAGCAGCTTCCAGAGGAGCCACCAGTCCACAGGTCCATGCCGTCCAGCTCCTCTCTGGGATGCCCGTCCTGCTCCTGCTGCCTATGGCCAAGTGGCTGCCCGTGGGTCCTTCTGATGCCACTCCCAAGGGCCCCCTGTTGGGCTCAGCAGCAGCCACCATGAGGTAGCCAGGTTGCAACTTCAGGGGACCGCCAAGGAAGGCTGGCCGTAAATGGGAAGACAGCATGGAGAAAGCTCCCCAGGGAGAGGAAAGGAGCCATCAACCTGGAGCGATCCCTGCCTTTAGTTAACTACAAAACTGGCAACTAGAAGAGGCCTGTAAGCTGGAAGCATCTGTGCTTGTTGGATACCTAACAAGCAAGGAAGAAGGGGGTGTAGGGAGGAACTGAAGGACAGGGAGGGGACAGAGACAGCCGTGGGCGCTGCTGACCAGGTTGCTGTGTGCGCCTGTGGGGACACCACAGCGAAGCTGCTGCTCTGCACAACTGGCAGGTGTTACTAAGATAAGCTGATGAGGAAGAATTAACACCCAGTAAAGAGAACAGCATCGCTTCTCACACTGTGACAGAGGGCTGAGCAGCCTGAAGGGGTGCAGTAGTGCTGTCCTCCAATGAGTTCATCGCCTGGACTTCAGCCCCTGGCTATGGGTCGTGTGTCGCCTTCTGAGACTGCACCAGGCTGAAGGGGAAAGCTGCGAGGTTTTCCTCTAAGACCACACAGCCGTCGTCGTCCCAGCCCAGCTGAGAACCGGTGGGATTCTGGAAACCTGCTTTACGTTCCACTTCTCTTATATAAAAATTTAACAGCATCTCATCTCCACATTTCACGCATATTTGACTGTGTCCTGATATTTTTAAAATTATAAAACTTAAGCTCTTAAGTTTTTGTGTCGACATCATCCATCTGTCCAAATCTGCTGGGGAAGGGGCTTGGCCTCCAGGACTCTGGCCACGGCTCTGTGCCAAGCGGTCTCAGGTGTCGTCTCCCGGAGGCTACACATGGCCTATGTGAGGTAGCAAGGCACAGATTGTAAGCACGTAAAGGAATTTTTTTTTTTTTTTTTTTTTGTGAAACTGGGGATTGAACTCAGCCCCTTGCACTTGCTAGGGAAGTGCTTATTCTACTGAGCTATCTCCCCAGCCCCAAAGTTACATTTCTTTTTCTTTTAAGTAACTCTTTTTTTTTTTTTTTTTTTTTTTTTGGTGGAACTGGAGATTGAACTCAGGCCTTTGTGCTTGCCAGGGAAGCGCTTATTCCACTGAGCCAACTCTCCAGTCCCTCTTTTAAGTAACTCTTAATGCTATAATCACACCCCACCGTAGTTGCACAAAGTTCAAGGGTTTTAATCTTCTGTCAGCATTTTAATGTTCTTGCACATTAATCATATTTATATGTAATCTGTAACACAAAGCACTGCAAAAAGAAAATTTCTTTGTTCCAGTTCTCTTCTTTCTAATAGGGCAAGCCACTTCTTTTTCCTCTGGTCTAGCAAATCTCAAAAGTTTTGCATTATAGTTGGTGCAAAGCTGTGAAGACCACATGTAGAGTCTCGGCAGCTTTTATGTTTGCTTTACAAAAGGAGCCTGAGAAGTGAGATCAAGTACATCTCCACGACTCTACATGGCCCACTGCACTTGAAAAATGATGATTCCACCTGAGCAGACAATTAATAGCTGAACATTAATGGGGAAGCCTCCCTACGGCACTGTAATGCTGTCCCAGAACATGCTGCTGGTGTCCGCACTTGACTGGCCTGTCTCCTTCCCTGCAGCCAGGGAATTCCTCCCATCACACACACACTCTCACTTACCCTTGAATCCTCAATGTGGGTGGGGCCCCGATATTCCCCACCTCCACACTTTGGTCAAGAAGGAAAAGAAACAGAAGACACAACTAATCTGGGGCTTTCTACTTCTGCTGGATTAGAGTCAACTACCATCTGACGGTTCTGTCCAATTATTTGCATTTTTGCAGGACTTGGAAGTCCCTGCAATGATTTTTCTTATAATTCAGTAAATAGATCATTTAATTACCAGCACTGTGATGCTAACGCAGCAGAAGGATTAAGTTGTAATTCGTGCTAAGGTGTCAGAAGGCCCTCCAGGAAGCTGGACAGTGTGGTCCCAGCTGATGCATCTGGGAAGACGGCACCAAAAGAAGCACCGCACAGACCAAAGTTGGCGCAAAGCCGGGAGCCGGTCACAGGGCCTGCTCGGCGTCTTCGCATTTGCTCCTGCAACAGTAGCCCACGGCTTTTCTGAACACCTGGCAAGTTGGCGGGAGTGGAGCAAAAGAGGAAGCGAGCTTTCCGCAAGTTACCTGTCGAGGCGTGGGCCTCAGCCAGCTGCTGGACATGGCCCACGAACAGCTGATTCAGCGCTCGGCAGAGGAGGCAGCTGAACCATGGACTCTGGGGGAAGCAGCATTCACTACTGAAGCGTCTACGCAAGGCCAAAAAGGAGCAGCCCGAGGTGGTGAAGACACACCTTCGTGACATGATCCTCCTGCCCGAGATGGCGGGCAGCATGGTGGGTGTCTACAGTGGCAAGACTTTCAACCAGATGGAGATCAAGCCTGAGAGGACGGGCCCCTACCTAGGCGAGTTCTCCATCACCTACAAGCCCGTGAAGCACGGCCGGCCTGGCATTGGTGCCACTCACTCCTCACGCTTCAGCCCCTTCAAGTAGCCACCTGGCCAATAAAGCCACCACTGCCCCCCCAATAAAAAGGGAGACCACAGGGGTGCCCGCCTGAGGGTCACCTCCAAATGGGATGTGGGCACTGTCATCAAGAGCCTTACTTGGTGGCCTCTTTGTTTAAAATGCTGGTGGTTCACTGCCTTACACAACCAGCACCACGGTTAGTGAGCAGAACTTTGTCACCTTGCAGAGCCCAAACTTCACTCCCTACTGGCTCCCATCCCCATGAGCTTGATGGTTGGCTCCTCTGAGAATGTCGTGGGTGGAGCCTGCCGCCCTCTCTTTCTGTGTCGCAGGGAGCCTGCTGCCCCACTTGTGCCAGGTGCGTTTCATAGGGCCCTGTGGCAGGCCCCAGCACAGTGTGCATCTGGCCCCCCCCTCTTTCTGCTCTGAGGGTAAGCCCTCCCAGCCAGCCCAGCTCCACTTCTGGGCCTTCCTGCTAGTGGCCGAGGAGCTGCAGGTGACCTGGCCTGGGGAACTGTGCTGTGCAGGAAAGCCAGGGCCCCTGTGGCTGCCTGAGCTCGTGGCCTACCCTGGCGCTCAGGCTGTGCTGTGCACTTCCAGTGGGAAGTGCCTGCTCTAGGCCAGATGCAGGACCATGGCTTCTGTTACTGGGGCCACCAGGCCTGCCGTGTCGCAGTGGGGTGGGCGGTGGCCCCGGCCGTGGTGAGCCAGGACTTATGCTCACAGTGTGTTCTATCTACTCATCTATGGTGAGCCGGCGCACTGGCTGAGTGCACCCTGACGTGTGTGTCAGGCTGCTGTGCTCCTGGTGTCCTGTACCACCAGGTTTCTGCTCATGCTTCTGGGTTCGCACCAAGCAGGAACTGTGGCTGGATCTTGTGGATGTTCTCTGTTTAACTGTTTGCAGCACCACAGAGTGGTTTGTGAACCACCAGCAATGCCCATGTGCTCTTCCAGTTTCTCTGTCTCATCACTTCTTAAAGACATCCACAGGGCTGTTGGTATGGCTGGGTTGAGTTCATGCCCGCTGCTGTATCCAGCAAACATGCAAACAGCACTGAAGCTTGGGGTCCCAGGGAGCCTATTGCTGCCGAGGAGCAACTGCAGATGAGTGGGCCCACTGGCCACCTTCCGTGACGTCAGTGTGGGGAGTCAGGCAGTGACACAGGATGTGCTACCCAAGTGCACACTGAGATGGGTGTCAGTGCAACTGGGGGTGCAGCTCGGGGGTGTGGGGCCTGCCTGGCAATGGAGGGAGGCCCCGGGTTCCGCCTCCAGCACCGGGCAACTACACCACCACCACCACCAAGAACCACAACAGCAACAAGAAGTCTTCACGCTGTGGTGCTGGGTTAGCCTGTGTTATTCGTGTTTAAAAATGAGAAAGCCCCTTCTTGCTCTTCCAGCAGCACCTCGCCCTGTCTACTGAAAACACATTTCTGGACCTTTCCTCTCTGGTTCTAAAGCTGGCAGTGCAGATCCCCTTGGGGCCCATGCCCGTCAGCTCAGCTGTGGTCTTTGTGATCATTTATTTGTGTTTAGGTCCACATTTCACAAATAAATGGCACTTGGCACTACCAGGGCCTATCAGAAGATATGATGCTTTTAAGTTTTAAAAATTTATTACAGGAAGAGACGAATGGCTATTTATTCCCCCAAGATAATCCCCTCGCTTCAAGTATGCGTGTCCCTCCATCCCATTACTCTCTGCACCAGCTCTGGACACGCTGCTCTGTGAGTGTCTTTGCCAGGTGTGGTCACTCAGACAGTGACCGTGTCCACCAGCAAGGCAGCTGGTAAGAGCAGCACTGTCTGTCCTCATCCACCTTACGCTCCAGTGTGGCCCAGGGCGACTCTGGCTCTTTCCCAAAGTCACAATGACATGAAAGGAAAGCATTGTGAATCGACTCAGGACACTGAGGCAGCCATGACGAGAAAGGAAAGGCCCTCGCGGGAGAGGACTCCAGAGCTGCTGCGGAGCGTGGTGAGGACCGCGAGCCGGGGAGCCCCCGGGGGGTATTCTGAGGCACTAGTGGCAATGTGTCCTGCACACTGATGCATTTATTTTTTATTTTTTTAAATTCCTTTATTTATTACAGCGTCTCGCTACACATCACGGATTCTTTTTTCGTGGGGGTGGGGGGGGTGAGCTCAGCCGGCCCTGCGGGGAGGGGCTGGCATGGCATGTGGTGCTGGGGCTCGAACCGTGGTCCCTGGGGGGTGCTCTAGACCGCTGAGCTATCTTGCCAGCCCACACTGATGCATTTAAAAAAAATTAAGCATTCACTATATTTGGCACGCCATACGAGCATCTCCACACAGCCTGAAAAGGCTGAGTAAGGTGGCTTTGTAATTTCTTTATAATTAAGTGTCAGGGACTTAAAGAGCCATATAAGGAATCATTTTCATGAGCACAAAATAATGTAAAAAGCATTGTCAACAAACTCAATTTTTTAGTACTGGTATAACCCTAAATTCTTGAATGAATCTAAAATATTCAAAGCTTTACATCATTATATACTGTTCTTAAATTACCTGATACACAAAGAATGAGAATCTCTACTTCAAACATTCAATATCTGCTAGACATCCAAATGTTTTCTACGCACTATGTACAGTGCCTGGAACATTTTGCTTTTCAGTCCACATTATGTAAAAGCCAGCAAGTGAAGATCTATGTTTCACTTGGTCATTCTTGTTTTATTCCATCTCAAACTTTGATGATTAATAGCTGACCCAAGTGAGGGAGCTGGCTTTGTCCAGCTTTTCAGGGGTCTGAGTTCAGTGAGAAGGCACTCCATCAGGCTGTACGTACGGAAAGGCACAACTGAGGAACGAGACCGAAGGGGGAAATGGGATGCAGCTTGGGCACAAAGAGCTGCTATCATTTTAGAATTAAGGATCCAAACTAGCTGGGCAATAATTTAATAGGTATGAGCATGGACCTTACAGAAGGCAGAAAACCTGTATCACAGCAGGGGAGGGTGGGCACTGTGTGTCACACTGGGCTGGGGGAGGCCGCAGCGGGCAGGAAACTCCAGGTGCCCCCTCTCAGGTGGCACAGATGGTGCCAGGCTGGCCAGGCGTGGGGCTCAGATGTGGGCGACACAGGCCACAGCAGGGGTGGCCTGGGCAGAGCCGAGAACGTGGGGCTGGGAGAGCGGGTGTGGTGTACACATGGGGAGCTGCGCCCCACAAGTCCCCAGAGCACAGTGACAGCGACTGCCGACCAGAGCTCAGTCCCACAGTGTGACTGTGCCGGGAAGCGGACTTCAGTTCAAGGCCTGTCCGCAGCTGCGCTGCTCTCCTCCGGAAATACATTGGCAGCTGGCTGGACACCTGCGGGGAGCAGGGCCCCCAGGAGCAGCCCCCCCAAAGGCCACGCCCTGAGCTCAGTGTGCGGGGTTGGCTGACCTCCCTAAAACGCGCTGGGGCTTGTGCTGCCCTGATGAGCACTGTAGAGCTGGATTTGGGCTGTTTTGTGCGAGTTTCAGACAAAAGCCAGCAACCACGTGGTTAAGGCCTTCACTGATTTAATAAGCAAGGCGTCTGCTTATTTCTTTAGATGTTGTAAGACGGCACCACGAGGCAACCCAGGTGGCCTCAAACTCAGGCTATCCTCCTGCCTCGGCATCCTGGGTGCTGTGATTGGGGCGTGCGCCACTATACCTAGCCATCTGCTTGTTTTACCCCAGAAATTTTGCCTGTGGTCTCTGTCTGCCCAAAGCTGGCAGAAATCAGAGCCAGTGGCTCCCAAGTCCCCTCCCCCAGCATCTCAGCAGCAGCCAGAGCATGGAAGCATAGCGAAGTGAAATTACCTTCTTAACCCTAAGAGCACCAGCCTGGCATTTTTCTTTTTTAAATTTATTTTTAACTGATATATATAAAAACATAACATTCTACATATTACTGAGGCAACTGGATGTTTAGACACATGCATGTATTGTATAATGTTTAAATAGTTAAACCAATTTTTTCAAGTATTTATCATGTTTTTATGGTGAAAAATTTCAAAATCCTTTATTCTAAGCCAAGCTTCGGTGTCCCACACCCGTGATCCCAGCACTCAGGAGACTGAGGCAGGAGCATTGTCATGAGTTCCAAGCCAGCCTGGCCTACATAGTGGGTTCGGGGCCAGCCTGCGCTACACAGGGAAGCTCTGTCTCAAAAAGCTCCTTTCTCCTAGCTGTGGAAATGTACAGCGCTTGCTCTTGGGAGATAGTTTGGTGGCCTAAGTGCCTGCCTGCCAAGGGTAAGGACCATGGTTCAATCCCAGGTACAGCTCGTCAGGCTGGTCACTGAGACTGGGTGTGGTAGCACACACCTGTAAACCCAGCATGGGGAGGCTGAGGCAGGAGGACCACAAGTTTGAGTCCAGCATGGGCAATTTAGCAATTTAGCCTCTACAGTCAAAAAAAAAAAAAAAAAAAGGAAAAGGGCTGGCGTGGGGATGTAGGTCAGCGCAAGGGCCCAGGGTTGAATCCCCAGTGTACGATGAAGAAATAAATCTCTGTAGCTCAGTCCGAGGGCCCCTCTAACACATGCATGGAAAGGACTGTGTGGCCCACGTGGGCAGAAGGGCCCAACGAACGTGCCTTAGTAAGTTCTGGGGGAGGCCTGTGGCAGCTTGGGCTCCACAGCTCGTACCAAGCACCCGGATGAGCAGCAGGTGTTGGTCCAGAGAGCCCGATGTCCCCGGGAGAGATGGCCAAGTGTGCATGCTGGCTGCTGCTGCCCCACCTGGAGCAGTCCGGGCCAAGTGTCCTCCCCCAGGGGCGGCACAAAGGTCCCAGGGAAGCTAGGGAGACAGCCCCCAAGCCACTGCGGCTCCAGCACTTTGGATGGTCCACGTCTGTGCAGGGTCCCTCACATTTGCTTCTCTGGAGTTCTAAGGAGCATTTCTCAGTTCTGGCTACACGGTCACAGCAATGCTTTTTCAATTAGATTGTGTTGAAAGGACTTATAAAGCATGGAATTCAGGAAATAAAGTGTACTCTTGGATTAGAGCAGACAACATACTACAGTTTCACGTGCTAACCCTCTGCTCTAAGACAGCCAGCATTTTATTTTGGAAGTGTCATGTTCTGATTGTGGCCAAATAGATACAAAAGAATCCAAAAGACAGTTTTTAAGTTGGAGCAACCAGACTGATAATAATGAATTACACATAAATTTAAAATGTCTCGGGGTGGGGCTACAGCCCCTGCCCATTATTATTATTTTGACATAAGGTCTTGCTGAACTACCCAACCTGAATCCAAACTTGAGATCCTCCTGCCTCAGCCTCACAGAGTGCTGGGATGACAGGCCTGCCTGCCCACTTTCTTAAGAACAATTTACTGATACAGCAACCCCTTTGTTATCTATCCCCATGCTGCTGGGGATATACTTTTGAAACACACTTTAGAAGAAGACACATCTAGTGTCAGCATTTTCATCACAGAGTAGTCCTGAAAACAGCCCTGATAGCTGCAGAAGCTGGCGTGGGCGTCCCGGCCTGCACTGAAGGCCTCGCGCCCACCTGAGTGCCTTCCTCTCTGTGTAGGGTGAACCTCACCGTGTCCCCCATGCTGACCCTCACCCCAGCATCTCTGACGCCTGTGTCACCATCACTATCACCCTGTGACATCTCTCTGATCCCAACCAGACAAAGCCCGGGGATTTCTGTCTGCCGCCACCCAGAATTGCTCATAATTATCTTCCGTGTTTGACGTTTGGTTCAAAACCAAATGTGGAGCCAGGCATGGTGGTGCACGCCTGTATTCCCAGTGCTAGGGAGGCTGAGGCAGGAAGATCATTGCAAGTTCAAGACCAGCCTGGGAGGCTGGGGAGATGGCTCAGTGAAATAAGCACTTCCCTGGCAAGTGCAAGGGCCTAAGTTCAATCCATGGTTCCACAAAAAAAAAAAAAGAAGAAGAAAGAAAGAAAGCAAGAAAGAAAGCAAGCAAGAAAGAAAGAAAGAAAGAAAGAAAGAAAGAAAGAAAGAAAGAAAGAAAGAAAGAAAGAAAGAAAGAAAGAAAGAAAGAAAGAGAAAAAAGAAAAAGACCAGCCTGGACTACAGAGTGAGCTTGAGGCCAGCCTGAGTTGTATTGTGAGAACCCTGTCTCAAAAAAACAAAGCACAAGCAAACTAGCAAACAAAACAACCCAAATGCCACCAAAACTGTGTTTGTATAAACAGTATAGTTAGGATAAATATGAGCACTGGGCTGAAACTCCGACCACCAGCAGGGGCAGCACACCTCAAGGCACTGACTTTGTCTCCTTTCTGTGCAGATTCTGCTATGAGCTCAGAAGCTGGTCTGGTTCAGGATGACGAAGCCTTGTACCGAGGCAGGGTGGAACCTGTGTCCCCAGGAAAAGCCACTTCCCCTGCAAGAACCTGGCTGTTCAAATGAGGGTTTGGGTAGTATTGATTTTGCTCTTTAATCTTGATAGTAAAGATGGGTTTAAAGATTGAGATAGGTTCTTGATACCTTGCTAAATTGTCCCAGCTGGGCTTGAACTTGGAATCTTTCTGCCTCAGCCTCCCCAAATGCTGGAATTCTAGGTGTGCTCCCCCAACAACCAGCTAAAGTGTTAGTTTCTTATTGCGTAAGCCTTTGTATAGTACTTCCATTTATTCTGTGTGCACTACCACTCACCCTTGCTAACGACCATGGTAGTGTTCTCCAAATCTTAGACGTAGTTAACTACAATTATCACCTGCTTTATTTATTGTGCAATTTCACTTCTAAACTCCAGGCCAAATCCAGAAATGGGCATCTGAGATGAATGCACATTTCTCAGAGGATGAAATTAATGAAGTGAATAAATATATGAAAAAAATGCTCCACATTGCTAGCCATCTGTGAAATGCAAGTTAAAACAGCACTGAGATACCATCTCACTCCAGAAAGAATGGCTATCATAAAGAAATCAACCAACAACAAATATTGGGGAGGTTGTGGGGAAAACGGAACACTTCCCCACTGTTGGTGGGAATGCAGCCTGATGCAACCATCGTGGAGATCAGTGTGGAGACTCCTCACAAAACTATCCCCGTACTGGGAATTTTCCTGGAGGAACTGAAAACATCATATCATAGTGATATATGTGTACCTATGTTTATAGCAGCACAATTTGTGCAAATCTTGAAAACAACCAAGATGCCCATCACATGAGCAATGGTTGAAAAAGATGTGGTATTTCTGTATAATGGAGTATTACTCAGCTACAAAGAATGATAAACTTGAAGTATTTATATTAAAATGGATGCCACTTGAACATATACTCATAAGTGAAATAAACCAGACACTCATGTGCAAATATCGTATAGTCTCCCTAGTATAAGAACTCAAAAGAAGAAACACAAATAGAAAAGTATAACAACAACTAAAAAGAATTTAGTCAGATGGGGGAACTGAACTGCATATGTTGCAGGGTAATAAGCTTCTCTTCTGGAGAGTTAACAGCCTAAGTTTGCAAATCAAAAATTGGAGAAATGGAAGGGCTGAAAGGTCAGCCAACATTTTGGCCCTAGCCTTTCAAGGTCGGTGAATACTCAGGACATAGGAGAACCTGGACTGTAACATCATGGATCTCAGTTGTGCTCCAAATTTTCTGACCAGGGAGATTATGGAGCCACAGAGGAATGGGATCGATGATGTATAGTGTGCCTAAGGAGAGTCACATGGAGAGAAAACTTTCTCTCAGGCTTTCACAGAGAGCAAACTGGTCAAGCAATGTCCGTGACTCATCCACATGGCTGACACTGACAAAGGATCTACATAGTGAGTTCAGGGTTACAGGATAAACCCCAAGGGGACTTGACTGACCTCATTAGACACAAAATTTATATTTTTTGTTATATAGGTCTTGCTTTATCTTGGTCTTAACCATCCAGCAGAAAAGTATAAAAATGAGGTATATAGAATAAGGCCATAATAATAAGCTGAGCTGTAAATGGCTCAAGTCAACAACTTCTTTGGATAGCCCACTACTATTGTAGACTGCTGGACTGTGTTGGATTGTTTCACTGAATTCATGTACCTATAATAATTGAAAGACAATAGAATACCTATCTGTGACAGGACTAAACAAAAAAAGAGGATATAAAGGAAGAACCATTCTGTGTTTGTATAAACAGTACAGTTAGGATAAATATGCAGTACTTTCACGTAATTCTATGAGAAGAAAGATTTGCAGTAGTAGTGTTTGGACAGGATATCCTGTCTGCTTCTTGTACTATGGATAACCACTAGGAAGATAACAATGTAAAAAGTATTAATTATTGAAACTACTATAATTCAGCTTTAAAAATATAGATATACAGCCACATTCTCTTAATTCATTTATTAGAGGCATCTACTCTAATAGTGTTTGTAAACAGAATATCATGTATGCACCTTGTACAACAAAAAAACCATTAAGAAAACAATATGCAATGTTTTAATTATTGAATCTGTTCTACTAATTTGATTTGAAACTGTCTCATTACTATTTGTTCTTCAATAAAATAAAAACTACAAAAAAATAAAAATAAACTCCAGACCAGCACATAATGTAAGTCATAATGTAAATCACATACACTGCACGATAAAAAAAAACCTAGGAACCACACTAAAACATCTTAAAAGAGAAAGGTATTTTAATACTGTATTCTACTTAACCTACTTTATTTTGCTCTCACTTTATGAAATAAGTATTGAAGTTATTAACAAAACACTAAGGTCCCAGGTAAAATTGGTGATTTTAGGGTACACCCCCACCTCCTTTATTTTTATCGTTTGTACTTTGAAGCAGGGTCTTGTTAAGCCTCAGGCTGGGCTCAAACTTGTCATCCTCCTGCCTCAGCCTCCAGAGTGCTAGGGTTGCAGCTGCGCATCACAGTGCCAGGCCTGAGTGAGACTATTCCTGCGTGGCCAGCGATCGCAGCCGTTCTTCTGGGCCAGCAGATCGTGGGAGTGAGAGGTCAGGCCCCTGGCGGCTGGGTGGGCAGCATGTCTAACGGCTGGCCTCTCTTTGGAGGACTCTGGCACCAGGTGAGGGGAGGGAGATGTTCGTATTTCTTTCCTAGAGGCTCCGATTTTTAGAACAAAAGTCCAGTCTGGTTCCCAGCTCGGCGCAGCTGTCCTCGCGTGTGCACAGGAATCCCCTTCGCAGACAGCGTGCAGGGCCGAGGGCCTGGCGGGGAGGTGCCTAGGGGCCCGGCGCTTGCAGGGCAGGCCGAGCTGATGCGCACGGCCGAGGAGTGCTCCATCTCACATCAGCACAGGCTGCGGGCAGTGGGCAGAGCTGGAGGGGGTGGGAGCAGCGAGAAGTAGCATACAGAGGCAGGAAGAGGGGGACTGGGGGGAGGCAGGAAGAGGGGGACTGGGGGGCTGGAAGCCGAGGAAGTGGACACCGCAGGGACGAGGAGGTGAGGGGTGAATGTTCGACGGCTCCCGCAGGGGGACCCCGTCAACAGGCTGTGGGAGCCAGGCGTGGCGGTGCATGCCTGTAATCCTAGCACTCGGGAGGCTGAGGCAGGAGGATTGTTGTGAGTTCCAGACCAGCCTGAGCTACAAAGTGAGCTTAAGGCCAGCCTGAACTGCATAGTGAGACCCTGTCTCAAAAAACAAAACAAAACAAAACCAAAACAGGCTGTGGGGAGGGGGACACACGGCCGCAGTGCGCTACAGTAAGGACAGAGAGGCCAGGAACAAACGACTCACTTTCAGATGGTGCCCCAACTGGACGTCCAAATGCAAAACACGCCCCCAGTCTGTGACTCACAATCTTGTGAGAACTATAAAACATCCCGAAGAAAATCACCGTGACCTAAGCTTAGTCAAAGATACTTAGAACACAACACCTAACTTACGATCTGTTAATGAACAGGGAATGGACTTCATGTAAATTAAAGGCTTCTGGTCTCCTTAAGGCAATGAAAATACAAGCTCAGAATTAAAAAAAAAATTTTTTTTAAACACTCGTGAACTACAGAACTGATAAAGGACTAGAATTTAGAGTATATAAAGTTCTCTCAAATCTTCAATAACCAAACAAGGCAACTAAAAAATGAGCAAAAGTCTAGACATTTCACTAACGATGCACAGATGCCAGTAAGCACCAGATCCTCAACGTGAATGGCCACTAGAGAAACAGGGATCAAAACCACCCAGCAGAACGCTCCAGTTAAGAACAACTCTACCGCCTGTGGAGAAAGCAGAGCTCTCTGCTGGAAATGTAAAGTGACACACCTGCCTTTGAAAGTCCCTGGGAGTTTTGTAAAAATTAAGAGTGGGGAAGAAGGGACAATATAAGGAAGGTGGGAAATCACGGGGAATGCTGTGTGCACACATCTGCAGGCCAAGAAAGCTCGCTGTTTTGCATCACTAAAGCACGAATACCACTGTACGCACCATGCCACTAAGCCACTTCACTCCTTGGTATTTAGAAACGAAAATATCTCCCTACAAAGACTTGCGCACCACCATTCACAGCGGCTTTATTTGTGACAATAAATACACAAAACCTGTGTAAGTGGACCACAACACTTGTGTGTATGCACACACTAGAATATTACTTAGTAACAACGAGGGCCTGGGTGTGGGGAGGCCAGCACTCTGGGAGGCTGAGGCAGGAGGACTGACAGTCCAAATCCAGCCTGGGTAACGTAGTGATTTCTTTAAAAATGTAAAAGAAAAGAGCTGTGGGTGTGACTCAGTGTGAAGGCCCTGGGTTCATTCCCCACTGTCACCAAAACAAACAAACAAAACAACAAAGAACTATTGGAACATTTGAGAGGATCTCAGAGTAATTATGCCAGACTTTGAGAAAGTGTGCTCACAGTATGATTCCATTTATATCTGATTCCAGAAAAAGCAAAGTAATGTAGAGTAACAGAGAAGAAAAGTTCCCACACCTGGGTATGGGGAAGGCAGTGGGCAGGAAGTGGGACTGAGAGACCCGGAGAGCCAGCCGAGGAGGCACAGGGGTAAGGAGTTTGTTCCCAGCCTTGGGGCAGCGACACTCCACGGAGGGAGGGCAGTTAGTCAGGCAAGTAGAAACAGGGTATCCAGGTAGATGCAACAGCAGATTAAACCCCACTGGAATCCCAATTCCACTGGGCACCTGTATCTCACCTAGCAACTCTCTCTGAGTTTACACTCTGTGAAAATGTTCACTCTGAACTGTGGAAAGGCCCCATTTGCTGGCGCCCACTGTGAAGCCATCCAGCTGCTGCAGAGAAGAGATGCCAGGCTGGGGCGGGGAGAAGACGACACTTTCCTATCCACTCTACCAGTGGCGGAGCCGAGAGAAAGTCGCTTGTGCCACCTTCCGTCCACGGGGTCCTACGGAGAGCTATGCGCACAGGGATGAGAAAGCAAATCTTCCAGGCAGTAGCAATCGGATATGGACTGACAAGCAAATTTAAATTTGTTGTAAGACCCTGCTGTCATGCGACTTTACCCATCTTGCACCTAATAACAAATCTATTTCAAAAGTAAAGTGCTGCAACATATTGAAGCCCGTTCCTGAGATGAAGGAGTCTTTATGTCAATACTGATGAATGAACCCGAGCTTGTGACCCTGGGCCATATCTGTAGCTGTCTATTTTTTTTTTTTTTTTTAGTAAAATCAATTGAGTCAGATAAGGCAAAGTGAATGGCATATGCTGCAGGATACTAATCAGCTTTTCTTCTGGATGGTTAACAACCTAAGATCACAAGTCAGAGTTGGAGAAATGGAAGAGCCAAAAGGCCAGCCAACATTTTGGCCCTAGCCTTTCAAGGTCAGCGAAGACTCAGGACATAGGAGAACCTGTACTGCAATATCATGAAACTCAGGTGAGCTCCAAATGTTCTGAACAAGGAGATTATGGAGCCTTCAGAGGAAAGAGATTGAAGTTCTAAAGTGTGCCTGGGGAGAGTCACATGAAGAGAAAATTTTCTCTCAAGCTCTCACAGAGAGCAATCTGGTCAAGCATTGGCCGTGACTCATCCACATGGATGACACAGACAAAGGAACTACAGAATAATGTACAGGACTACAAGATAAACCCTGAGAGGACTTCAATGGCCACATAGGAAATATAAAGTTCTTGTGTTGGTATATAAGTCTTGATCTACCTAGGTCTTAACCATCCAGCAGAAAAGTATAAAAATGAAGTATACATCGTGAGGCCATAATATTAAGCTGAGCTGTAAATGGATATGGTCGACAATTTCTTTGAATAACTCACTATGGTTGTAGAATGCTGGACTGTGTTGGATTGTAGTGTTGAGTATAAGCACCTATGTAGCCTTCTATTTTGAGACAGGGTTTTACTAGACTGCTAATTTGCATAACCCAGGCTTGAATTTACAATCCTCCCGCCTCGGCCTCCAGGAGTGCTGCACTGCAGGTGTCACCACATGCCCGCTCCATCTCAGTCCTGGGAACGATGTGGAAGTCCAGGCAATTTTCTGGTCATCTTAAGCACAGAGGGGTAAGAGCATTACGCGAGGAACACCAAGACCGTGAAGAGCGTCTGCCTGGTCCGCCGGCTAATTGCTGCTTGCTTCCTTTTTTAGAATCAAATGTTTCTCAGTAATTTAAGTAGTTAGCTCATCTATGCTTTCTTCTGTCATACATTTGACCATTTCATTCATTTATTATGGAGTTGAGAAATGCCGCTGACCGCTGTAAATGGCACCAGCAGGAAGCCAACTGATGCAAGCAGGGAGAAGCCTTGCCCGAGCTGTTCTCCATCCAGGAAGTAAAGAAAGGAAACCAGGTCTAGAGAGTCACCGTAATAGTTACATTTTAACTTGTCAGTAACTATGACACTCTTTCCAATCAATACCTACAAGGGTACTTTTTTTTCTCTCTTTTGGAAGTGAAGCTGGTGTTAGTTCCTAGCCCCAGAGTGGGGAGGAAGAGAACAGTTTGTACTCTGTCCCAGGGGAATGGAGTGATCGAGGTAAGGACTGCATCCCTCCAGAGAGAACTGCAGCTGCCATCAGCGATAGCGAGGACCTGAGCTCCTCTAATGATGAGAAGGAGATTTTCTTTTTGCTTTTTTGCTACATCAAGCTGCCTTAAGGGCAGATCTGGTACAGCTTCTGGAGCTGAAAATCAAACCACGGTCCTATGAGCCTGCCTGCGTTTACCCAAGCGGTGCTTTAAACTACTGAGCTATCTGGCAAAGCCCCCTCTGCATGTGAGGAAAGCCAGCAGGACACACTTCTCCAAGGAGTCATCCAGGGGTGATTCCTCTCCTGCAGTGACCTTGTGCATCCTTGCTCAGGGTGGCAGAGGAGCAGAGTCCCTGCTGGACCCTTCCCAGTGCAGGGGACCAGCCTGATTCTGGTCTGCCGCTGCTGCTTCCCATCCTGTGTGCCACTGGCTTTCTGTCCACTTTTCTGCCTTTGGGCGCTTTGATGGATCTGTTACATTTGCAGCTTTGCCCTGACCGTTTACGTAGCTTTCACAATTGGGAGGCCAGTTCTCAGAGGGCAGGGCAGCTTGTAGCACCCGCCTGGACTGAGCTGGTGCACTGCATGCTGAAGGCCCTGCTGAGGACCATTGCCAGCAGCACAAATGCACTGGAAGAGAAGATGCTGCTGCTGATCCTCCTGGAGAAGCTTGTCCCGCTGGCTGTCCTCACATGAACCTGCTGTTCTCATCATTAGAGGAGCTCAGGTCCTCGCTGTGGCTGAGGATGGCTGCGGTTCTCTTCGGGGGAGTTCAGTGGCTACCTCGAGCATCACTTCCTGGCTCTAGGGAAGATCCCTCAGCCTGCTGACACAGATACTTCACC
>PVKA01037913.1:0-20645 GCA_004027165.1 Ctenomys sociabilis | reverse complement strand
TACTATTTTAACTGAAGCTCACTTGCATGACTCAAATACTAAATCCGTATTTTTAAAATAAAATATTAATTGTATGCTATATTCTAAAAGGTTCAAAGAACATTGAAAATAAATTTTAAATGAATATGTATATATACACATACATGTATATAGATAAGCATTTAAAATTTATTTTACATATAAAATCAAGCCACTAGTAATGCTCCAACTGCTTGGATTTAACAGTCTTCCCAGTCTCTGATATATATGTCTCATTCTGTGTCTGCGTACACATGTATCTATTTTACAAATCGAAGAAAATAACTCTTCCCTTCAAGCCCCTTCTGATAATTACTGGAAGTAATCTATACTAGTATTGTACTCTGTAAAGAAGCTAAAACACATTCTGAAGTAAATGTATAATACATAATTTATTCATAAGAAATGAAACAATATTACCTCAAAATAAAAAACACCAAAGGTTTAAAAAAAATACTAAAGATAGTCTAAAATTTCAACATTACAGGAAACCTCATAAATTCAATGTCTAAAAATGCTATAATTTTATATAGCATACATGAACTGTGTGCTATATAAAATAATTTAGAGTTCTACCATATGTTTTTCACCAAATTAGTGAAGTATAAAATAAGTCTCAGGATTGGAAGTTTGCTTGCCTAGCATTTACAAGAACCTGAGTTTGATCCTCAGCATCTCAAAAACTAAACTAAATCAATCTTATATGACTCTGATGGAAAGTATTTGATTCACAAAAAAAAAAACATAAAACACAGTTTGTGTAATTTTATCAGTTATGATAGCCTACTGAAGTACTTCAATTGATTCTGATTTTTGTGATTGCTTTAAAATGAATGCAAATAAATAAATAAATAAATAGAATGCTTTAAAATGGTCAAATTGCTTCATTTTGTTTCTGCAAAATTTTGCAAAAAGAAAAAACATCTAAACACAAATGTAACAGAAATGTTATTCATAGAACTATCAGAACACATAAATGAGTTTTCTTTTTAACTTCCAAAGAGTACTGTATTTCAAACTAGAAAACAACTTAAAAGAAAAAATAAAGCTTCTAAAACTAAGACTTAAGTCTTTAAATTATTTGTACAGAAATATTTTCTTTTATGTTAACACATAAATAAGCCAACTAATTATTTTTAATTCAGAAATGCTTCAATTTAATGAACTAAATTTACAGAGAAATGTAATTTTAATGGATAGAAAACAACACATGCCAAGAAAGCTACCTTCTTTCAAGTTTTAACCGAATAACAATTACTTGATGTATAATATTATAATTATTTAAATCCTACAGTGTTTTAGGAAGATTTGAAATAGTGTCTAAGTCTGTTTAGTTTGTCACAGAACAATTCTATATTTAAATATAGAAAACAAATTGGATTAGTTTTTTACTTTTTGTTGAGCAAAGTTTGTTGATCTTAAAAAGGAACATAAATAGTATGTAAAGACTTCAACTTTTGTAGTCTAAACCACAAGGTAGATCCTTATTTGAATTCCAAATCAATTAATAGAAGATCAACATTATATTTTAATATTTTGAGAATTTTGTTTCAAAACCATACTCTTAAATTTATGCCGGTAGCTCAAAAAAAAAAAAAAAAAAAAAAAAAAAAACCTTCATTATGTGGTCCTTGCCCAACTGCACCACCTAGTGTTTACTAACATTAATTCTACAAATTTAATAAAGCTCAAGTATTTTAAAAGTCACTAATATCACTGCAAACAACATCTCCACACTACAGTAACCATCCAAACATTGTTATCTTTTCTTAATTATAAGAGCTTAATAGTTTGAAATGTATTAAAATTACAGATTTTAATTGGGTCTTAAACTATTTGAAATATATGCTGAAACATATTCCAAGTAAGTTCAAATATATATTTTTTTCAATTCACTTTTTAAAATATAAACTGCTTCACTGTACAAAAATTAACATATAAAAATGAGATATTAAGTGACCTGTTCAAAAGCAAAAGAAACGGCACATCTCTTTTCTAATCGCCAATAGAAGAGGCTCCTGTTCTCCACCCAAAATCCCATTGTAAGTGCTACTTAGCTGTGTATAAGACAAAAACTATAGTTTCCCCAATAAATATTAGTTTTTCTACACTTTTAAGAATTAATGTTCCTATTAGTGTTGAGCAGTAACTTCTTTAATGTGTACTCACAAGTGATAAACTACTATACTGAATTTATAATATTAGCCTGACATATATTTAAATATCTAAACAGTGACAGTAAGTCATTGTTGTTACTCATGGTAATCAGACATAAGTGATAAACTGTTCACATGAATTACTATAATCAACATTGTAAAACTAAGCATTTGAAACTAAGACAGAAAGGGAGACCCAGATGAAACCAAAAGTTACTCTAAGACTCTGCCAAAGACACCATGATCCACTACCTATATTTGAGAGAACCAATCTCATTCCTTTTCTAGTAGCAGAGTGCCATGGTGGTGGATTACAGAATTCCCTGGCTGGTAAGTATACCAGTTTTCCAACTTGCCAGCCTCCAGTGTTGAAATCCAGGAGAGAGCCAAGTACAATTTGGCTTGGAATAGTAGTCCTAAGTGTTAAAGTGTGTTAGTGTGGGTGTGGGTGTGGGTGTGACTGTGTGGGTGTGACTGTGTGTGTGTGTGTGTGTGTGTGTGTGTGGTGAAAGATACAGAGACATACACAAAGACAGAGACAGAGAAATGAAAAAGGAGGGATTCAATTCAAATTGAAAAGTAGTTCAAACTCCCTACTTAATTAGCAGAAATAAAAGGTATACTTTATCAAATCTTTGAATAGTGCCTATTTCCCCTTATTTTACCATACTGCCTCCATCACTGGGTACTTTCTTACCTCTTCTCTTTTGTCACTGCACATTTTATTTTTCAACTTACCCCTAGTTGAAGTGTGATTTATGACTTGCTTATCTGAAGTTGGACATAAATCACAAGCCAAGTGCTATCTTACTGCTATGATCATGATGGCAAGTAGAGCTCACATCCTACTAGAAATAGTGAAATGTTTGTGAACCACTCACTGTGTTCTCCACAGAGGCTAAAGAAAGGCATACAAAAGTAAAGACACTTCAGGGAGGCGAGATAGCTCAGCACAGTAAACACCCGCTTAGGCAAGCACAGGGACCCTGGTTGATCCCCAGCACTATATGCCATACCAGCCCCACCCCTGGGTAAACAGAGTCATCCGCCAAAACTGGGTGTGGTGGGACATGCCTGTAATCCCAGTGCTGAGGAGGCTAAAAACATAATGATCACTATGAGTCTGAGCTGTACAGTGTGACCTTGTACCAAATACATAAAAAAAAAAGAGAGATTTTATTGGAAAAATGAAGGCAATGCATTACAAAGACTTGACCTTCTAATCTCTCTACTCTCTTCTGTTAAGTTTGTATCGTTCATCATGAATAGTAGGCTTTATAGTGATATGAGGTGCTCAGAAAAGCAAGAATTATGAATGCGCCTGTGGTTGGAAAATTGTTCCTGATATATGTGAAACTTACTAAAACCTTACCTTTGCTAGACTTAATGTTGCTCCTAGGATCCTAAAGGACAACTGTGACAAAAAATATCTCCTAAGATCCAAGAGTCATGCCTCTCAGCTTCTTAAATTCAACAGAAGATCCCAGAGACAAAGACATTCTATATTTGCTAAAAGAAAAGAAAGATGAGTAGGAGCATTAGCCTATAATTCACTCCTCTATTCAGAAAACAAAAGATAACGGTGACATTCATTCTTATTTCTCCTGAAGGGAAATGCCAAAAATAGCTTTTATAAAGCATAAACTATGTGGAAATTAAGAACTCAGAAGTTTAAACATAAACTCAGTGCAACACAATAATGTAGCTTTCAGGTTAAAGAGAAAAGAAGTCTGGGCCTGTCCAAGGCAGGAAATCCAACCAACAATCCCTATCCATCACAGAAGTTTGAATTTTCTGAGAATCAGGTATAACTAACCCAATCTGTCCTAACCCTAGACAACTCCAAAGAAAATTGTCTTGACACTAAAAGAGAGAGCACCATTTCTTGAGAAAGAAGAGAGAGAGAGAGAAACAAAAGTCAAGTCAGTCATAAGATATAAGCCAAGAAGAAGACAGTAGTTAAAAGTTCAAGTACTTATATTGTCTGGGAAGAAAACAGGTATTGGAGCTCTTAACATGATACTTTAAAGTACAGCACCTTGGCATATATTTAGTATTTCTTAACCTAAAGGAAATTGAGAAAATAGAAGCAGAAAGGTCATTCTCAGACACACCCTCTCTCTCTCTCTCTCTCTCTCTCTCTCTCTCTCTCTCTCTCTCTCTCTCTCTCTCTCTCATTCTCTGTCTCTCTCTCTCTCACACCTTCTCCCAATGTGACAGGTACACTGCACTATCTTGGGGGAGGGGACATCACAGAGATGCTAATAAGAATCCGAACAAACTTGCTAAACACCCCCTTTAATATTATTAGATTATACTTTATCTCCAATTTTACTTTTTCACAACTGTCCACAAACTGTTTCCCTGTGCCTTTGGATCTTCATTTCTGAAGTCTCCTATATTATAAGAAACTTTGATTAAATAAATTTGTAACTTTGTCTTTTGTTATAGGACAATTAGCTATGAACTGTATGATAGGTAAGGAAACAAATTATTTTTCCCAAAGAGGTATGAACTAGACTTAGATCATAAAGAAATTTCTTGAATTCTTAGGGTAAAAGAACAAAAACTAGTATATAACTTGTGAAAGGATAAAATTAAATTATTACAAAGTAGTGATTCGCTGTGAGACAGACATGGCTACTGAGGGGCACATGGGGCTGGAGTTGGAAACTGAGACTAGTTGACCAGAAAGCATGACAGCGGGGTGGTGAACCTAGATTAGGTCACCAACTATGCAGAGGAGAAGGAGACCCAGAGCTCCAATTTGGAGACAGCTATGTCCATCATCAGAGACACGTGGTCCCAGGAGCAGAAAGCCCAATAGAAGCAGGAGAAGGAACTGGCAAAGGTCACTATCAAGAAGAAAGATCTGGAGTTGATAATGACAGAGACGGAGATCTCCCAAGCAGCTGCAAAAAGGAGCTTACGTGATGGAGGCTCTCACTACCCTAACCAACTGACTGATGTTTGCTCAGATATGTTGCCTGTGCTAACTTATTGCAAAAAAGATTTTTCTCTTTTAAAAAAAAAAAAAAGTGATTCAACTATGACATATCATTACAAACATGTTAGTCTGGTAAAAATCCAAAACACATACATCACCAAATGCAAGTAAAAATGTGGACTGCAGGTGCAGCTGTTCATTTGCTAGTGGGACTATAAAATGTTAGTCACTTTGGAAGACAATTTAGCAGTTTCTTATGAAATTAAACTTCCTTAAATTTATGATCTAGAAATTATACACCTTAATACTTTCTTTAAAAACTGAAGGCTTATGTCCACTTGAAAATCTACTCAAAAATGTTGATGACAGTTTTATTCACAGTTGCCAAAACCTGGAAGCATCCAAAGTGTCCTTCAGTAAGTAACAGAAAAAAATGTGGTACATTTAGACAACACAATAGTATCTGACACTAAAATGAAATAAAATATCAAGCCATGGAAAAAAACTTAAATACATATTATTAAGTGTAATAAGACAATCTAAAAAGGCTACTTATTGTATAATTATTACTACAAGACACTGTGGAAAAGACAAAACTATGGAGACAAAACAAAAAGGATCAGTGGTTAAGGAGGGATATAGCCCAGCTGAAGAATATCTGCTTCTCAATTTTTAAGGCCCTGGGTCCAATCCCCAGTATCACATAACTACATACACAAATACACACATAATCTGCAGTTGCCAGAAGTTAAAAGGAGAAAGGGATAAACATATAGAGCATAGACGATTTTCAAGATGGCACATTACTCTCCATGATACTGTAACAGTGGATACACATCATTATACACTTGTCAACACAAGAGAGTGGTTAGGCATGGTCATGCCAGCCTGTTACTGCAGCACTCTGGTAGTCTAAGGCAAGAGGACTGCAAGTTCAACACCAACATGGGCATCTTATCAAGACCCTGTCTCAAAATAAAAAATAAAGGACTAGGAATACAGCTCAGTGTACACACCCACTGTATACTCAGTGTACAGCTCAGTGTACTGTCCTTGGTTTAATCTGCAGTTTTGGGGGTGGGGAGACAAAACCATAGAATGTACAACACAAACACTGAAATCTAATGTAAGCTTTGGACTATGGGATGATAAAATAGTATGTCCATGTAGATTCATAAAATCAACAACTACAAAAGTAGTGCAAGATGCTAATAGTTGGGGAGGCTATGCATATGTGGAGATAGTGAATATACTGGAACACTGTAATTTCTGATTAATTCTATTGTGAAGTTAAAACTGCCCAAAAAATAGTCCATTTAATAACAATTGATCAGTGCAAAAGTTATCAAGAAAGGAGAAACATTAAAAAAGCCAACAGAAATTTTAATATCATAACTATAAGCCTAAAATTAATTAATTATATTACATGTTAATAAACTAAAAGCTCCAACTATTGACAGCCTGAATTTAAAAAACATCAGTTATGGCCCAAGATATATTAAAAGCAAAATGTTAGCATACTTTTCTTTCCTAAATTCAAATATAAACATATGAATTATTGCTCAAATAAAAGAAACTCCTTAGAGGGCTGGCCAGACAGCTCAGTAGATTAAAGTGCCTAGACCTTGTCTCAAAAAAGCCAAACCACCTCTATCAAAAAAAAAAAAAAAACTCTACTATAGTATTGAACAAGTTCTCAATCAGGGTATATTTAGATATTCTTAAGCAAAATGTTGAGATAATATTCTTTATGAAAGGGTTTTTTTTAATATATTTAGTACAAGGTCTCACTACACAGATCAGACTTGTGATCCTTCCTGTTTTTCAGACTCCCAAGAGCTGGGATAACAGGCATGCACCACCATGCCCAGTCTCAATCAAACCTCTCAGCAAGCCCTGGGGGCAGGGCCAGCACAGCAGGCCAGGATGGAATACCTGGCCCCTGCGTCTGCCTAAGCCTTAAAGGCTTTTTTTTTTTTTCCACTAAGCCTCTTTTATTTTTTTCCAGTTGTTTCAGAGGGAAAAAAATTCCTATCATAGTACATTAAAATAATTTTTCAATAGGTTCTAAAAAGTAATGAAAAAAATGCAAATTTTAGAAGATCCACATTAGGTAACAAGTGTCCAAAGGATAACTGTTACAAAAAAAGGTAATTCAATTTTCAAAAAGTGGACACTGACAGGAAGTGAAGTTTATAATAGCTCCTCTTTGGGAGTTTAAAAATTAGTTGAAAAAGCAAAGAACACAGACACAGGCAGTAAAACAAAAGTACAAAATGTTAAGAAATGTATGATTAAGCACTGAATAAATGGCAATAACAGAGAAACTGTAAGATTACTTAATACAGAGAAATCTCCCTGGACCAAGAGTAATTAGAAATAGCTTCCTGGAAGAAATGGAATCCATGATGTTGATGTCTGATAACATTTACAAAATAGTAACAATAGATGTCTGTAAGGGAAACCTAAGGTTTTCTTCAACATAAAATAAATACAAATGTGTTTAGAGATGATTTCTACAAAGTGAAGAAAATTTTTAAAGATATGTCAGCATGAAATTATACAAGGCCCTGAATGCCAAACTAAAGGCTGTCAAATGACATTTAACCCTTCTGGGGCTACCTATACTGAAAGAAAGTAGCCTAGAGACTTTGAAAGATACTTGGAGAAAGCCATATTTCAAAGGAGTTTAGTTCTGGCCACACAACTCTAATGGGTGGCAGAGGGGAAGAATGCATATAAAAATACATTTGATTCAATTTTCTCTGCTTTTCCCAAGTAACACTAAAATCACAAATAAATAATGTAAACTCTTCAACTGTTAAATTCCATGTATGAAACATGATGCTACTACTTTTCTTTTCTCTTTAAAGATTAAGCATTTATTTCAAGGTTATGGGAAGTATTTCCCCTCATCGTGGTACATGTCAGAGCCAGTTATTTTTGCAGCTTTGAAGTTGCTTCAAGGTCTGTCATTTGGTTAGGTTAAAGGATGAAAGCCTGGGGTGCTTTGTCCTCCAGGATGCCATTTTTCCTAATTCATCTCTGTTTAAAAATGATTTATGCATTTTGGAGCACAGGGTATTTTTAAGTGATCAAAAATCAACAAGCCTTATGTTGACATTATATTCAAGGCATAATTTTCCAGTCATCTATTTTGTGTAAACATTTATACTTACCTGTACATCAATCTGATGCTTTCTGAAAAAGCAGCACTTTTTTCTTGGTAAGTAAAGCTTTCATTCAATGTGAACTGAGTCATAGAGATACTACTTAATGTTAAAGGAAAAGAGGACATTCTTTTCTAAGTTTATTAAGAAATAATTTGAGCTGATGGAAAGTTCCAAGAACACAAAACCCTTACCTTATTACACCCTTGACACAGTGTCCCCTACTAACATTTTACTTTATTCAACTGAACATTCTCTCATTATACAAACACACCATTTTTCTAAACCACTTTTTTTTAAACCAATTACAGAAGGTGATGCCTTGTTATCTTGATTCTTTGGTGTATATTATCTAAAACAAGGAAAATATCCCACATAACTACAGAACCACTATCAAAATCAGTAAAGTAGTATAAACAAAATTTTACTATTTAAACTTAATAGAGGGCCAGCCAGATAGCTCAGTGGATTAAAGTGCCTGCTTAGGCAGACACAGGGACTGGGGTTTGACCGAGGCATGCTGGGACAGTGATTGAGACTGGGCATGGTGGTGCGTGCCTGTAATCCCAGCACTTGGGAGGATGAAAACAGGAGGATGATTACAGGACTGATCTGTGTAGTGAGACCCTATAATAAATACATAAAAGTAAATAAATAAACCTAATCAGATTTCATCTAGAACTATAGTTTGCTTTGCACCGTCATGTCTCTTTGGTTCCATGAATCTGGAACACATCTCTCTTTTCTTGACCTTACCACTTCTAAAGTACAAAAGTTGATACACAGAAGGTTCCTTAATTTGGACTCTTCAGGTTTTTATTTGATATTAGTTATGTCTTTAAATATAGCAGATATTATATTTAGATACATTAGATATATTTTGGGGGTGAAAACTACAGAATTGATGTTCTCCTGTTGTGGGTTCACTATATCAGTAGGCAAATAGTGGTAGAATGTCCATATTGAGGTTGGTAACTCCTGTCACTTGATTAAGATGATACACTATATCATGTCCCTACTTTTTAACTTATAAAGAACAGTATGTTTTCTTTTTCTTTCTTTCCATTTTTATTTTATGAAACATTAAAACAAAATTTCATAACAAAACAACAGTTAACACTGTGTGTGGTTAACTTCAAAGCAGTTACTCAGAGTACAAGGAATCCACAAAAAAGATTCAAACAAATATTTGTATGCACATTTCTTATCAAATAATTTAGAGGAACTAGCAATATAAATTGATCAGTATATATATTAAAATACTTCACATTTACATACATGAATTTCTCATATGAGAGAAACCCATTCAATATTTAAGCTTGTGTGCCTGATTTATTTCACTTAATGTTACATTCTCAAGTTATATGCATTTTTTTTTTTGAGGTATCAGGGGTTGAACTCAGGACCCTGTGCTTGCCAGGCAAGCACTTACTCTACCGAGCTATCTCCTTGCATTTACTTTTGAATTCTTCAAGTTTATCTTTCTGTCAGAGTAGTATTCCGCTGTGTATAATTTGTATATTTTCCTTATCTACTCATGTACTGATGGACATATACACTGTTTCCAAGATCTATGTGCTGCTATAAGCATGAATATATACACACACACACATATATACATGAATATATATATATATATATATACATTGATATGTATATATATGGATAAATTATAAAACTACAAAAATATCCTACTTCTCAATAAAGCTACATTCAATATAAATTCTACTGGTTTTGCTCAAAGCAGTTATTACTATGAAGGTTTCCAAAGGTGATTTTCCAATTCCAACATTTTTTTGACATTTTAAAGTTGGCATTCTACTGTAAAGCCAATCTTTCTGTTCAACCCCTATTGATGGAGTGTGTGTGTGTGTGTGTGTGTGTGTGTGCACGCGCGTGCGCAAGGATGTGTGTGGGTGCATAGTGATTGAGACTAAATGCAGGCCCTTGAGCATGCAAGGTAACCCTACTTACTTATTTCCTTGTTGTAATACTGATGATTGAACCCTAGGTCACTCTACCACTTGGCTACAACCCCAATCCCAAATTTTGTGTTCTGAAACAGGATCTCACTAAGTTGCCAGTTAGACTTGAACTTGCAATCTTCCAGCCTTAACCTCCTAAGTAGTTGGGATTACAGGCATACGCTACTATAAATGACTCTTATATCAGTAAATTTTAATTTTTTCAATGAGTTAAGTTGATCATTAATTATTTTGACATTCAAATTATTCTACATTTCATCAGTGGAGCTCTTTGCAGCATGCCTTTGTCATTCTTTCAATACTTCACTATGTTTGGGACAGTATACTATTTCTCTGAGAAACCCTTTGCTTTTTAGGAAACAGTGACATTTGAGAAACAGCGATCTGAGCACTAGCGTGATCACTGTTACTACACTGCTACTGTTTCTACATTTTTCTCAGGGATCATAGCTGGGAAATTCACACAGACTGCACACGTATATCTAAATGCATACCTACAGCCACTACAGGCTCAATGACTAGAAGGACTGCTTTCTCATTATAATCATAAAACCATGTAAATTAGGAGATTTTGTTGCATATTCATTTTCATAATTCCATGGGGGTCTAATAGAAACTGAACAAATGTCAGCGAAGGAAGAAGACCTCCTCTACAAATTATCTGTCTTACTGAAATGGCAGCCATTGTAGTGTGGAAATCATAAAATTCTGAAGTATTGCTAAGATTCACTTTGACTATTTTATATTCAAAAAGCAAGGGCTAATAGATTTTAAAAAGCTCCATATTATATGATATTCCATATATATGAAATGTACAGGCAGAGTAAATGCATAGAGACAAAAAGAACCAGGCTGGAGGGAGGGGAAAATGGAGAGTGATTGCTAAAGCACTTGGGATTAAGTTTGGGAATGATAAAAAAAAAATCTGAATTAAAGAGCAGCTATGTGGCAAACTAAAAACCACTAACCTATATATTTTAAAGGGGTAAATTTTATGGCACATGAATTATATCTCAAAAACAAAGAAGGGATGATAATATAGAGTGGCAAACACTAGCTTTAGAAGATTTTTGTGTTGTCAAACTTGTGGCTTTTCTGTACATCAAATATAGAGAAATTTTGACAGACAACACTGCTACTTAAGTGGAAAGATAGCTCATTAGAAAAGGTTGACTTCTCAAGAATATCACTGAAATTTTCAGTTTTTCACTGCACTATTTGACATAAATATAACTTTAAGATGGTAAACTCTTTGTAGCTTATAAAAACATGTAGGTATGCTGTGGAGTCTCACTGGAAGAATTTTGTGACCTGTAGTGTGAGGATATTTGATTCAGCAAATATACAGTACATGTCTGAGTAACTCTGTGCCAAAATAGTCTCAATTCTAGCCAGTTTTTCTGCTTGCTGGCCTCTCTCAGAAGTAGGCTTGCTGTGAACTAAGCCCAGTGTCCTTGAACTTACTGTGATCATGAACATGAGTTCAACTGACAAGAATACACAATCAACCTTTTTCTCAATATATGCAATTCTCAATCAGAAAGAGTGAAATGGAAAGGTAAAATAAAATTCTGTTTTCTAAAACTTTTTTTTAAATGAGCATAAAAGAAATTTAAAGGGTCAAGCAATAGCACAGCAGATGTAAGTGCCTGCTTAGGCAGACTCAGGGACTGGCTTTGATCCTGAGCCTACCAAGCTGGCCCCACCCCCGGGCACACTGAGATGTCAATTAAGACTAGGTATGGTGGTGAAAATCTATAATCCTAGCACTTGGGAGGCTGAAAACAGGAGGATCACTATGAGTCCAAACTGTATAATGAGACCCTATAGACTCTGTACTAAATACATTAAAAAAAAACCTTAAATTTCAAGTGAGTTTTTTGTTGTTAGTGTTGTTTTTTCCACCTAACTCTGTATCATTTGCCCTTCTAAGGTTTTAAATCTTAAAACTGCACTAAGACTTTGGGGACACTGTACTGCCACATAAAATCTCAGATTTAGCCTTAACTACTTAAGAAGAAAACAGTAGCAGGTAGATTTTGAAGATCATAATTTATACAATATACAACTTCTGCTAACAAAGATCATTTTTCCTCCCCCCATAAAAGGAGTAGGATAAGAAAACAAGAAGTACAATAACTGTTGGGGTTGACAATCAAGTACAAAAGAGCAATGGCCTCATTTGAGATGATTTAAGTGATAATCTTTTTTTTTTTTTTTCTTGAGACAAGATCTCACTATGTAGTTCAGATTGGCCTTGAACTTGCAGTGATCCTCCTGCCTCTGCTCCTGAGTGCTAGGATTACAAGCAGGTGCCACCACATCCAGCATAAACATCAGTTTTAGATTTAGAAGTTCAGTCATATGCATTCTGTGATAATAAAAGAAGTAACTGACATAAAGAACTCAGATTTAAAAACACAAAGCTGTGCCCAAAGCTTAAAAAAAATTGGCTGAGACATAAAATATTGAAGCTGGTAGGGACATTATGATGATTCTGAAACATACAAATTCACAATACTAGTTTTTACCTAGAGTTAAATAAAAGGAAAAAATATTTAAACAGTGATATAGTAGGAAACATACTTTATAAGTAGCCTCACTAAGGAAGGAAAGAAAAAGTTTAGAAAGCTTTTAGTTTTCCTATACTATATCTATTAGGTGAATACAAACTGGGCATACTCTCATTTCTAAGATTTATTAACAGATAAGACCTACCAAAAAGGAAATAAATGTTTTTAAGAACTAGCCCAATGATATTTTTTCCATGACAGATAATTGCCTGATATTAAGTATCTAGAAAGTCAAAAAAGTAACAGACTTGATAAGAATTCTCTTTTAATAGCAGTGAAAACAATTAAGAATGCAATATATTCATGTAAATGTAGACAAAAAAGCCCACTTTGTGTAGAATGACAAAAGCAAAAAAGGATTTATCATAAAGCATGAATGAAGTCCATGAAGAAGCTAAGAGTAGAATAATTACCAAATCTCAGAATAGCACAAAAATCTGTAACCTTCAAAGCTTTCAAGAGTTTGTTTTAAGACCAAAATATATAAGTAAAAGATGATATTGTGTTTATAATGGACAGAAGCTTATGAAGGTGTTGCAAATACAATTAATTCTATGAAGATTTGGATAAATATATAGATGCTATTGGTAAGAGCCAATAAAGAATAGCTGAAGATACAAAGCTTGAAATATATATATATCTATATCTATATATATATTCTAGGTAACTTCAGAAATATTTTTAAATATCTAAAACCTGTAAGATATGAGTTGTGACTCATAGTACAAAATCAGGAAATCAAGTGTCAGTAGTTCAGCACTGTTCTGATATTTAGTTCACTTTTTAATCATTCATTCACTTTATCCAATCAGTCCCTTGCTCACTGTGCCTTCTCCAAGATTTAATACTTACGTGTTACTAGGTAATAAAAAAAGCAAGCAGGAAATCAGTACCATGTATGCAATTTGCAACCCACATTAACTAGACCTTTCTTTTCTTTTATAGTACTTAATCCTATTAAAGGATACAACTAAAGAGAAAAGTTGTACATATGAACATGTTGAATAAAAAAATCACAAACAAAATATAAAAGTTGCCCATAAAAAGTTGATAAGACAAAAAAAAAAGGAATTTATTCTTGACATATCCTTCTCTCACTAGCTATAGGTACAAATAAAATCATAAGCCAGCCCTACCTATTTCTATATCCTAAATATGATGCCAAGTTCTCTCCATCTCCACTGCCATTTCAATAACCTTACAGTCTCCTATCTATATTTGGAGTCTTTTTCATGCCTCAGATCATTTAAGAGATAAAATGGGTCCTTTTCTCATCAACTTCAAATTCACTAAAAATTCCCATTATTGTTCTTTACTTGTGATGTGATTAAAGCTTAAGACTATTTGGCTTGCAAATCCTTGAGTATACTATTACTTTGAGCTATTCTTAGACTTCTGACACCAAAATCAATTCTGCAACTCTTTGAATATCAACTGGGTGTCCTATAATTCAGCACTGAAAATACCAAGAGTTAGCAAAAGAATCTACAAAGATATGAACTAGTCTCATAAGACTTCCACTTTAGATGCTAGTCACAAGTGCAAGTTGTCATTAGTATTTCTGACTGCCCAGCTGTAAATTCATGATTTTTGTGCTCAATACATTTCTAGAAAGGTGCACCAATTCAGGAAGATACTTAATGTCACCAACTTACGATAAAAGCCACATCTCAAGAACAGCCAAAGACAAGGAATGCAAAGGACAAGATGAGTGGAGAACATAGAAAAGAGCTCCCATGCCTTCTATAGATATTCCAGCCTCAAAGCACCAATTTGCAAGCTCTCTGAGCTATGTTGTGCAGATTCCATTGGCAGGCATGATTAATGAAATGATTTGTTAACGAATGAACTCAACTTTTCTCCATCTTTTCCCTCCTTGGAGGTCAGAAAATAGGGCTGAAATTTTCAGTCTTTTAATTCTCCCTTGGTCCTTGAAGCTAACTAGCCACTGTCAGCAGTCATCTGATTAACATACAAAACTCTTATTAGTACACAAAATGTACTTTTCAGCATTAAAAATTTATCCCCAGGATACTCTATATCCCCAGAACTTTTTAACATTTTGAGACAGAGTCTAACTGGTTGCCCACACTGGTTGTGAACTTGTGGTCCTTGTATTTCAACTGTAGAGTAGCTGAGATGATAGGTGTGCACCACCATGGCCTGCTCAAAGCACTCATTAGCCTGGAGACTTCTACTACGTCTTCCTCTCCAACTCCACTTCATGTAGTACCTACTTTATTCACCAAGTTTTCTTTCCCACTAGAGGAGCTTGGCACATGCTGTAGGGTACCTGCTACACCAAATTTAGCTTTTGTTGTGCTTAAATATCACTTGCTAAAAGAGGCCTTCTCTACTATTTCCATCTAAAGTAGCTATCTTCTGATTTTCTCCTTCATAGCAGATATTCTTTCCTTTCATAACACAAATATAAAATTTGATATCTGTGTATTTATGTCTTTATACCTTGCTAAATTCTAAAGTTTCTTAAGGGAAGCTACTGTGTCAGTTTAACTGACCACTATTTGCCTTGCACAGTACCAGGTATAGCTTGATGTTCATTGAATAAAAAAGTGAATAAGTAAATTTTATATAATTCATTTGAATAGTTTGAATTAAAATTCTGTTAATTTTAATTCTTTAAAAAATTAGAGGTTGATAAATAGTGAATTTAAATAAATAAGCAAGACTCCTATAGAAGATAATGGCAACACTTTCTCTATTTTCCTTATGATAGCACAAGAATAATGACAGCTATACTTACTGAATATTAGCCATATTCTAAGCACTTTATTGCTCTTACCACACAAGGTAGTTTGCAAGTGAAGATACCAGAGACATTAAAAGACTTGTTGAGGGAATGTAGACTGGTGCAACCATTGTGAAGATCAGTGTGGATACTCCTCACAAAACTAGGACTGGAAATCCCATTCAAGCTGGCTATCCCCCTATTGGGAATTTTCCCAGAGGAACCGAAAACATCGTATCATAGTGATATACATGTACCTATGTTTATAGCAGCACAATTTGTGACAGCCAAATCATGGAAGCAACCAAGATGCCAGCCACATGAGGAATGGTTGAAAAAGATGTGGTATTTTTATACAATGGAGTATTACTCAGCTATAAAGAATGATAAACTTGAAGCATTTATATTAAAGTGTATGCCACTTGAACACATACTCATACGTGAAATAAATCAGACCCACATGTGCAAATATCGTATAGTCTCCCTAGTATAAGAAATCAAAAGAAGAAATACAAATAGAAAGGTATAACAACTAAAAAGAAATTAGTCAGATAGTTAGAGAAAACTGAACTGCATATGTTCAGCTTCTCTTCTGGATGGTTAACAACTTAAGTCTGCAGATCAAAAATTGGTGAAATGGAAGGGCTGCAAGGTCAGCCAACATTTTGGCCCTAGCCTTTCAAGGTCGGTGAAGACTCAGGATATAGGAGAACCTGTACTGTAACATCATGGAACTCAGTAGTGCCCCAATTTTTCTGATCGAGGAGATTATGGAGCCACAGAGTAATGTGATCAATGATCTATAGTGTGCCTAAGGAGAGTCACGTGGAGAGAAAACTTTCTCTCAGGCTTTCACAGAGAGCAAACTGGTCAAGCAATGGCTGTGACTCATCCAAATGGCTGACACTGACAAAGGATCTACAAAGCAAGGCACAGGGTTAGAGAATAAATCCTGAAGGGACTTGACTGACCTCATCAGATACAAAAGTTACGTTTCTTGTTACATATTCCTTGTTTTATCTTGGTCTTAACCATCCAGCAGAAAAGTACAGAAACAAGGTATATAAAGTAAAGCTATAATAATATGCTGAGCTGTAAATGGCTCTAGTCAACAACTTCTGTGGATAACACACTACGATTGTGGACTGCTGGACTGTACTGGAGTGTTTTGCTGAATTCAAGCACCTATAATAATTAAATGCCAATATAATACCCATCTCTGACAGGACTAAACGAAAAAAGGGGGGATACAAAGGAAGGACCGTTCTGTATTTGTATATACAGAACAGGATAAATATGCAGCTACTTTCACGTAATTCTATAAGAAGAAAGATTTGCAGTAATAGTGTTTGGACAGGATATCCTGTCTGCTTCTTGTAATAGATAACCACTAGAAAGACAACAATATAGAAAGTATTGATTATTGAAACTGCACTATAAATCAGCTTTTTTAAAAAAAGCTAGGTATACAGCTACATTCTCTTACTTCAATGAATAAAGGGACCTGCTTTAACAGTGTTTGTAAATAGAATATCCTGTCTGCACCTCGTACAACTAAGAAAGCAATATGCAACGTATTAATTGTTTAATTTGTTCTACTTATTTGATTTGAAACTGTCCCATTTGCTATTTGTTCTTCAATAAAATTATGGAAAAAAATAAATAAATGAAGATCCACTTTTGTAGTGAAAAAAATATATATATATACAGAATAAATTAAAATAGTGTTTAGACAAAATATCATATCTGCATCTTGTACTCTGAATAACTACTATGAAGACAATATGCAATGTATTAGTTATTGTAACTGTCCTACTAACCTGTTTTGAAACTGTCCGATTGCTATTTTTCAATAAAGTAAAAAAGAAAGCTTCATGACAGCTTGTCATTTGAAACAAAAGATTGTTGGGGCCAGAGAGATGGCTCAATAGAATAAGTGCTTCCCTGGCAAGTGCAAGGGCCTGAGTTCAATCCCTGGTTCTGTCAAAAAATAAAAATAAAAATAAAATTGCAAATAGTACCACTGTTTAAAATAAACACTGGAAATATCCTAAAGTCCATTAACAAGGTCAAAGAGACGTATGAAATATACAACAACATATGACTCTTCAAAACTATATTGAACAAACAAGCTATGGAATGCTTATGATTTCACTTATATAAACCTCCAGTTATCAAAACTAAGTACATTATTTACATTTTAATGAGAAATCCACAAAAAAATATAGGAAAGTGGTTATCTGAAAACATAGTACAAGGATTATCTCCAATGCGGAAGGTAAATACATTTCGGAACAGATATATAAATGGATTCAAAAGTACTGGGAATTTTCTATTTTTTAATCTAGAGAAAAGATCTACTTACATTAATCTTTTTTCTTTTGTCTTCCTATATGTTGTATATTACTTCATATATAGTAGATCTAATTAGAGCTATACAGTCACCAACACAAAAGAAAAGGTCCAGGTGGACAGGAAGCCTACAGAAGCAAGATCCTATGTCAAAACATAATGGGAGGACCAAAAGATTACAAGTACTTTTTACTTGACACTGAAATACTTAGCATTCTTTTTTCTGTATCTTCTGTGCTGTAGGCCTGCACCCAATTTCCTAACTACAAACATTTGCTAACTAAGACAGGTTAAGACAGTAAGCTATCACTGACAAGCAGAAGCAAAAAGTTCTTCAAAAAAAAATTAACTCTATAATTAGCTTCTGCTCCCTCCAAATTCTCCATTACCATGGTCTCTGGTAGATGGGCTAGCAAGCATATTTTCAGTTTAGTTAGCGGTCCTTCATGTAAGTTACATGACTATAGCAAAGCACGTAGATGTGCAGATCAAAGAGCTCTCAGGGGCTGGAGATGCAGCTCAGTGTAGAGTACATTTAGCATGTATGAGGCCCTGAGTTTGATCACATACAATCTCTCTCTCCATCTCCCTCCCTCCCTCCCTCCCACTCTCTCTCTCTCTTTTACACACACACACACACACACACACACACTCTCTCTCTCTCTCTCTCTCTCTCTCTCTCTCTCTCTCTCTCACATACACACATACCTCAGATTCTGTCTTACAAGGAAGGATACACCAAGAAAACGGGTGAGAATGTGATTATATGATTTTCTATTACTCTGTTGCAAGAGTCATTTTTACCTCTTATCTCAATACTGAGTAACTGAGACAAACTGTGGAGATAACGAAATCTGCGATGAGGCTCACAAGCAGTCCTCTACAACATGCACTTTTATTTTTTTTAACACTCACTTTTAAATTTTACTTCTAACAAAGTACTGACTTTATAAACACAAAATACAAAAATATTTATAAGTAAAATATCACTTTATCTGCTTTATACATTGCAATAAAGTTAAATTTTTAACTTGGAAAATAGTTCTTACTTTTAAGAAAAACCTGAAAACATAATTTATTATGTATCTTCAACAGAAATGACACAAGACAAAAGTGTGGAAAAGGTTTTATGAACCTGAAGTACATGACTCTTACCAAAGTAAGAGTAGCCTTATTGTTTTCTTTTTGCCTTAGCTTTCACCTCACCAACTTGTTCCTTGACTTTCCCAATCTAAGATGTAAGCTCTTATTTTCCAGTTACACTAAAAGAGGGGCTATGAACGCAAAAGAAGGGATAGGCTTAATTTGGACCTCATTCTTTTGAGGAGGCATAATACGACAGAAGGAACACAATCTCTGAAGTCAGACATACTGGTTCAAATCCCGGCTGTGCTACTTGCAATTCAATCTTGGGTAAATTACTTACCAATTTTAACACATGCCTCACTTTCTTCATGGGTACAATGGAAATATTTACAGCAACTACCCTGTATAATCAGCATAATGAATAAGTGTATTAATGCATGTAAAGAACATACTGTTTGATGCAGTAAGCAATCATTAAGTGTTAACTATTATAATTTGCCAAGGGCTTTTTGCATTATCTCAGTATTTTTTAAATATCCTGGTATTGTCTACCATTTAAAGTTATCTTGTGTTTGAATATCTAGTCATTTAAATAAATGTATCAACTCTAAAATATACAGTCTGCTGCATGGCAGCAAATTAACTGCTACCTTCAACCTTACAAATAAACTCACATCCTGTCTCCTTACTGTTGGGCTGTTATCTATTACTCAGCTGCTTCATTTAATCTAACATCTACCATTCTCTTAATAGTCATTTGCCCAAATGGGATTATCTGATGGGCTCATAGGAGAGGGAACAGGTAGGTAAAGCTAGTTAACTTTGCATGGTATTCCACTTTCCTTTTTCATAAGGAGGATATGCTTAAAGTTATTTCTAACATTTTATTATTAATTATAAAATTATTACAATTAATAATTAATTATAAAATTATAATTACTGTATTATTTATTGTTAATTATAAAGTTTAAGTTATTTGCTAAGAGCAAACATTAGCAAAATCATAAAATATGAGCATTTCATAAAAATGTTATACTTGCTTATTTGTTGGATCTGGACATCTAATTTTTTTAGTTAAAAGTTATACTCAATTTAAAATCTAATATACAAAACTCAAATGAGGCACGAAATAATGTCACTTAGTAAAAGTATATGTTGTATAAACTATGTAGCATATGTAGTCCTATACTATATACACATAAAACTTTGCACAAGTGATCGTAATTGGCTCTCCCATTGTAATTATAGTAAGAACACACTTACAAAATAATTATTTTCTTCTACTTTGTGAATAAGCACACAGGCTTAACCAATAATATTTTGCACTCATACACAAAACACCATTTTATTCGTTTACACATTCTTGCAATTTATGGTTCCTGAATTGATAGAATTCATATGACTAAATTAAAATACTCAAGTGTACAGAAAGTAGTTTCTCTCCTGCAGCTACTAAAATCAAGCTCTATATATTCCCGGTACCAGTACTGAACAATAAGAAAATTTTGTGAATGAGCAGAATTTAATGAGTACTTTAGCTTGTTTGTCTATTTTTTTTTTTTTTTTTTTTTTTTTTTTTTTTTTTTTTTTTTTTTTTTTTTTTTTTTTT
>PVKA01037912.1:0-20647 GCA_004027165.1 Ctenomys sociabilis | reverse complement strand
AGTATAATTATCTGAGCTATACTTTCTTTCTTTTGTCCTTTCCCTCATTCCATGTGTTCCTTCTCTTTGAACAGTTTCTTTATATCTGATAGTATGAACAATTAAGTGGGAGACAACAGCACACAATATAGTAGCTATTCCTAAATTCCTATCCTTTTGTTTGGTGAAATTCTGTATCATTTCTAACTTTTTTTTTTTTTACTATTTTTACTCTCTTTAAAATATTAAATAATTAAAGAATTTATATCCAGGAAAAAATGTGATGATAATCACCCAAAGTTAGCAGTGAAGACATATTTCATAAAAGGTGGTATGTTAGGGCCAGAGAGATGGCTCAGTGGAATAAGCGCTCCCCTGGCAAGCACAAGGGTCTGAGTTCAATCCCTGGTCCTACCAAAAAAAATGGTGATATGTTACAGACAATGTACTTATACTGTAACTCTTACACCATGTATTCTACAGACTGTACACTGACAGTGGTAATAAATTGTCGCCATTAGGCAAGTGCATGTTTCTAATATATTCACAATAATGCATAGGGCCTCCTGGAATATTCTCCCTGCTTTTAGCCTACCTACCAATATGGTTTGAGTCGATCAGCCAAGGATATCCATACCCCAGTGAACATGAATGACTATAAAGTGACAGTATTTAAGTGGCTAATATAACCTGTCTCAACATATTTCTGAGAAGCACATTTAATGTTCAGATTTTTTGATAATTCTATGTTCAGATAATGCAAAATGAAGTAAATGATTGTGTAAGCAAATGCTGTTCTTTTTTTCTTCCTGGCTGACTTTTTGAAAACTGGCTCTTGAGCAGGATGCAGCAATTGATTTCTTTGGGCTAGAAAATAGACCCTTCTTCCCTGCTAGGAATGGGGAAAAACCTGGTGAGAAATGTGCATGCTGCACCTCCAACATTAGTTATCCCATTAAGTGTGGGGTCTAGGGCAAAGACACAACCATAAGCACCAGTTCCTCTGGGAAGGACAGAAGTTACTGAGAGCTATCCACAAGACTGGCATTGTCAGAAGTTGTGACTTGAACCCTTTATAGCTCAGCCTATTAATATGGCTTTACTTTTTGTCCCTCGATTTTATACTTTTCTGCTGGATGGTGAAGAACATGATAGCAAGACCTATATGACAAAAAATGTAACCTTTTTATCTGACAAGGTCAGTGAAATCCCCTCAGGGTTTACCCTGAACCCCTGTACCGCAGTTTGTAGATCATTTGTCAGTGTCAGCCATGTGGATGAGTGACAGCCATTGTTGACCAATTTGCTCTCTCAGAAAGCCTGAGAGAATGTTTTCTCTCCATTTGACTCTCCTTAGGCACACTCTACATCATTAATCACTTTCCACTTTGGCCTCATAATCGCCTTAATCAGAAAATTTGGGACACCACTGAGTTACAGGATAACCCACTACTCTTATAAACTACTGGACTATATTGGATTACTCTGATGAATTCAGGCACCTACAATATATGAATGGCAATGGAATACACATCTCTACAAAAGTAAAATAGAGCTCCTACAAGGGAAGAATTACAATGAGAGCAGAAATTAATGCAATTTAGACTAAAAAATTGTACAAAGAATCAATGAATCCAAAAGTTGGTTTTTTGAAAGATTAAATAAAATTGATGAGTCCTCAGCTAAACTTATCAGAAAAAGTTTCCATGCAGTTAGACATGAAAGGGATGAAATCACAACAAATCCTGTAGAAATCCAGAGGATCATCAATACTTACTTCAAGAATCCATGTTCTAATTCGATAGAAAATGCAGAAGAAATAAAGCTTTTGTGAATAAGAAAAAAAAAGAAAGATTAAAGGAAGGGGAATCATTATGTATATCTAACATGTACCAATAAAAAACCAGAAAAATAAAAATAAATAAAAAAGAAATTACTCAGAGAGTCCACAAGTGACCTACATGAGTATATTTGGGTGTTTCTTAATTGAGGAGGACTATAGGTGTACCACAGAACGCTACTCAAATTAAAGAGAGAAACATAACTAAGAAAACATACCATTATAACACATAAATTGAATAATACAGGATTCACTGACCTATTAAGTTTTGGAAATGTACTTGAAAAATATTTTCTCCTTTTGTGAATTCATCCAGGCAAATTAGAAATGGATTTTATGAAATCAGGAAGTTATTTAAGAATGGATTTGATGAGAATTTCAAATATCTATTCAACTATTCTAATAAAATGGTAAAAGCTGTGGACAATATGGTTATCAAACATACATATCTTTTTGTTTTGCTTTGGATGTTTTGTTTTGTTTTTCTTCCTCTGGGATACAAAGTAGATACCGTTTAGCTCTATAGGACCCAAGCCTTATGAAACTCTAAATTTAAGGGTCAGCCAAATAGTTCAGCAGATTAAATCACTTTCAAGTAGGTGCAGGGGTCAGGGTTTCAATCCCAGGGCCTGCCAGGCCAGCCCCACCCCTAGGGTACTCTGAGACAGCAATTGAGAATGGGTGTGGTGACTCATGCCTATAATCCCAGAACTCGGGACACTGTAAACAGGAGAATCACTACAGTCTGATCTAATAGTAAGACCCTGCACACCTTGTAGGCCCTTCCCTAAAATACAGAAAAAAAAAAAAAAAAAAAAAAGAGTCTCTAAATTTAATGTGAAGAGCAAGAAACATCGCATTAGGTGTTCTACTCCATTTTGCTCAAGCTATGGTCTCATCACAGGCATCGTTTCCACCAACTGTCTCAATATAGATTCCACTTTTTAAGAAGACAGCTGAGACTTTTTTCCATTACTCTTGGTTGGGATCTGGATTTAGTCAAACTGGCCCACTGTCACTACTTACATCTAATTAGAACCACCTGTGAGAATTTTGTGTTAAAAGCAGAGAAAGCAAGCTAATATTCATGATTACAGCAAGATTCAATTTCAAGGCCCGCCTTAATTGTTTTAAGCCTGATAATAAGACTTACCAGGCAGCTCTCACATTTCAAAATTTGATTTTCCTTGGATTCTGGTAGGAAGTGTTCATCAGTACTATCTATACAGGGGGTCCCTGTGTGTGACACAACTGTTTTAACAGAGCTGTAATCATATTTTTTGTGCTCCTAAAGCAAATACATGTACAATGCCAAATTCTGAGTTAGGGTGACACAGGATAGATGGCTGTTTCAGAGAACAGCATGAAAGTTGCAGAGCTGACGTTGTGCTAGGAGAGCAGAGCAGCAAGTCCACTCTCTCCAGCCCGCTTTCCTCTCACTCATACCTTCCACATTTTCCCGAGGATCATTCCTTCCAGTCTTAAACTCATGATGCCAGGTCCTATCACAATAGTTAAAACAGTTCCAGAGATTTTGAGGGTGGATAAAATAAATCATATCAGGCTAGTAAAGTGGAGAGCGAGAAAAAGAGAGGAAGCAGGAGGGAGAGATAAAAACAAGAAAGAATGAGTGAGAGGAGAGGAGGTGGTGGAAGAAGGAGAAGGCGAAGAAGAGGAAGAGGGCAGGAGAAAGAAGAGAAGGCAGAGCAGCTGAAGAAGGAGGAAGGAGGGAAGAGAAAGGGAAAGCAGAGGAGAGAATAGAGGAGGGGAGGGGACACATTACTGGAGCCAGTAGGACAATATGGCCAACAACACCTACTCTTATGAGGACTTTAGGATCACTGCTCCATGTCATTCCCAATTTATTAACATACTTGGCTTTACTTCTCTTTACATTGAACCTCTTTTCCTTTATTTCCACTCCTTATTTCCAACTCTAGATACATAAAATCATGTTTATTCTTTCTTTGAAAAATCTTTCTTAAGGTTTTGTCACCTATTCCTTTCAGTAGCATCACCATTCTTTAAAGAATACTGACAAACATAAAGGTGTGCGCCCAAGCTGTTCATGCTGTCAAAAGAGGAAATGATTAACAGTTGCCAATGAGGAAGAGCATACGAAAGTATATTTAGGATGGATCTAGAGGAAGGAGACCTTTTCCCTAAATGCATCCCCTTGATAGCATAGCGGGCACTTGTTCATAGCACGCAGTAGCCCATTTTCAACTTCATTCTATGACCGATGCAGCAGAAGGTCTCTTATTCAGGGAACTTACAATCAACTAAATTGGACAATGAAAGTGGATTTCCCCAAACGCCGTCATGGTTTTTCCATCATGGTTTTCATGGTTTAGTACATTTGTCCTGAGTCTTTTTTCATGAGTACCACATATTTCTCCAAATATGCAAGACTGTGTGAAGACAAATGGCTCATATTATACACAGTACCTAGAATGAATAATGCTAAACAATGGAATGCTAGAAGTCCACCTTCTGTTATTGAAACCTGGTTTCTCAAAGGAATGTTCACTGTTGCATTAGTAAAGCAGTTTCCACAAAACATTATCTAACTACAGAAAAGGCTCTTTTTTGGTTGAGGAAAAAAGTGAAATTATGGAAGAGGCTGAATAAAAGTTTTGCTGTGAGCAGGTCACACCTACATAGGACTGGCTTCATTGTTTTTTTACTGACAGCATTCTCTCTTAGCACTTGAAACTATAGCAATTCCCTTTCTTTTGTTCTTCAGTTTGGGAATCATGAAGTTTTCATGCATATGAGGTTTACTTGTCTTTTTCTCTCTACCCATCTATTTTATTACCTTTTATATTGCATGTGAGGCTGGATACATATGCAGCAGAACAAAGCTAATTACTACTTTCATTGCCTAAATATAGCATAATGACAGAGTGTCATTCAAAAGTAACTCTGAGCTGAGAAATTGTGTGGCAGGCCCAGGCAGAGGTTATTCAGCTCCACTGAGACAATTCTTGAGCTTACAGACTGCAGAGCCAGAAGTTACCCCAGTGTTGGGGGCAGGTCCTTGAACAATCATCTTGACTTTCACAGGAAGGTTACTCTCCTGTCTACTTTGCTTGTTTTATGTTGGCCTTTAGTTTTAGAGAGTAAATTTATTTATTTATTTATATTTTTATTTATTTATTTATTTTTTTTGTGGAACACGGGATTGAACTCAGGCCCTTGCACCTGCCAGGGAAGCACTTATTCCACTGAGCTATCTCCCTGGCCTAGAGAGTAAATTTAAATGTGTGATAAACTCATATTTGATAGAGAGGGGCAATATCAACATGAGGGATTGGAAAGATCTGGACTAATGTGAAAAGTCAACAGAATGGGAGGCAGAGAAGAAGAATGTATTCTTGGGAACACCACACAGAGTCATCTTGCGAGTGGCACAACCACAGGTGGCGGAATTCCACCAGAGACGAAGCGTCATTAACTTATTGGTGATATCTTTGACAAATCTCATGCTTTATGTGACTGCTTTCAGTTATTTGCCCTCATGTTTTTAATTCTATTCTCTAGTTTTAGTTCTACACAATTCACTTGTTTTGAATATATACACACATTTGTCTGGTGTATGGACTTTTTATGATACAGACATCTGTGCAGATAGTGGTTCCAATCCTTTTACAGCCATGGTATCAACATAGGAAACAAGATGTTGTACCCCCAAGACATACCCGCCACTGGCAGTTTCATTCAGCTGAGGACATCTGGCTTTAGTATTTTGATTGTCTCTTTTCCCTCCCTATTTTTGTTCTGTTGTCTGAGTCTCTTTAGACCTATATAGCCCTTCATGTTAAAGGTATATAACGAGAAAGTTTTGGGTAGAGAATGGAGAGAAGAAACAAAAGACATGCTATCACCACAATTCCACCTTCCATTCCAGGGACGAGGCCAGTGCCCAGTCTTTGCCAGTCTCATGGCAAAGTAGGTTCAGTTTTGTTAACCATAATGTCTTCCTTTGTGGAAGGGGGTTGAAGAAGCCTGGCACAGCACTTGCTGGTTGCGAAAAGGGCAAATCCAGTGGCTGCAAACCGATGGATGCCCTCTCTGTGGGCAGATGAACCAAGCTGACCCAGGGTCAGCGCAGCTGCTGAGCACTCCGTTTTCACTGTACTGGTGGCACTTTGTATTAAGTAAGTGTGTTTTGGGTTGCAGTGAGGGGGGCTCAGCCCCTGAAAGGTTCACTAGCACTGGACTAAAAAGTCAAGAATTGTTCATGCCAAGCCACCATGCTACTTGGGGAAACAAACATGACTGAGCTTTAGAAGACGGAGATCATTTAAAATGATTTTCCACTTGCTCTGAGTCTCAAACTCTGTCAACTAAGTAGTTTACAAGATGTGTTTCTACACTGAATTTAACTGATAGTGCTTAAACATAAAGATTTGTTTTAAGAAAATGTTTACAGAGATGTAAACATCACTGTTTTCATGTCATGGTGGTATGCTATGAATGATGCTCTATTTTCTATATCATTTTACAGAATCCTATTTCTCAAAAAAAGGTTGTCACAGTTTATTCTGTTCTCATGGTCAGTATATTCCATGGCATTTTATGGGTTGTCTATCTTATTCAACATTTAATCGCAGTTATACACCTTCTCCAATTGTCCCTCTACTTGCATGATGCCCTTGAAGCTTCCCTAGTATTTTGCTTTCCTAGAAATTCCATGTGAGTGAAAAGGAAGAAATGATAAAGAGGCTTAGAGCCTGGGTGAATCAGACTCACTCCTCAGTAGCAGCGTGGTCATTTACAGTGGAATAGAAATTGAATTTCCGAGATTGGAGGAAGTTTGCGCATCTCATGGTAAGTCTACTAAACCACTCTCCAGTTCTTTTTTTTTTTCACTAAATATAGTTGTAAACTACATTTTATCTGTGTTGTGCAATTTAAATCTCTTTGTTTTCATTTTCTTAATGTATTTATTTTGAGAACTTTGCAACAAAAATCATTACTCTTTTGACTTTCTAGCTACTGAGGGAAAAACATAAACTTTACCATTCATGCATACTTTCAGATGTGGGAAATGTCAAACACAACCTTTTTGGACAGCTGTAAAATTGTCCCATAAAGCAAATGGGGGAACAATAATTTAGTTTTATAATTTTCACATTGACAATAGCATGAGTAGCCAAAATATCATTGAGGTCATCCGTGGAGCACTTCTTAATAGTATGCTTGTTTTCTTAAATCAAGTTCGTCTATGTCTACATAATATAAACAACCTGTAACTTTGTTTCATGCTCCATTATGTATTTATAGACACAAGTGCATACAAGGTTTAAGAAATAAAACTTCTCAGAAAAACTTATGAATGATACAGTTAGTCTTAACCCAACAAGTTGGCCAATGCAGATTGTATTACATGCAGTGATGGTGAACCTTTTAGACCTTTCAGTGATAACAAGCAACTGACCGTGCTTCTGTGCCACAAGTTCACCAGCACGGTCTAGAGTCTATTGTTCTCAAAACCCCATTGTTTGGTATAGGAATATGTCTTTACTTTTCTGCAATTGATCTGTAAGGATGTTCAAACTTTTGTTACAGTACAAATAAAGGAATTACAAAAATCATAAGAAACCATCCTTGTATATTTTTCCCAAATTATAACTTATATGTAACCAGCTCCTAAGTAAAAAGGAATAATAATAAAAAAGAATAACAACAAGTTTCATTGGTGTTGATATCCCATCAATTGACCTAAAAAAGAAAACACTTCTCTTACATTGGTTACTTTTGACCATTTTTGAATTCTTTATAAATTGAATGAAGGGTAGCCAATTTTGACAATATATTTCCATGTTCTGGACATAAAATGTTTCATGACAGAAACAGAATATATTTCCAGCTTAAGGAAAATTGGCCTCTTTCTCTTTCTCACGTGCTCCAGAGGTATTGTTACCAAATATATCATTGCCATTATTACAATAATAAATAATTATTGATCGTTTCTGTGGTAGGTGTGATTTTAAGTGGTACTGGAAGAAAATGCAATGTAGTTCTCACAACAGCATCAACACATAGAATTCTTTTTTATGGGGTAAAGAGAGAAAGCACAGTAGATGTAGCTTACCTAAGGACACAAGCTAGGGAGTGATGGAGGGGAAAGTGGGCTCAAAACCTGCAATTTTGTGCTGACATAAAATCACTCCAGGATATGCACATCTCTCCATCAGTCTGCAGCCAGTGCTTAGAATGCAACTATGGAGGCATTTCTGTCATGAGAATTTAGAGGGCAGAGCAGGTGGAGTGGTGATGGTAGAGTGGCTCTGTGCTACTTGCATTTAACAAGGAGACAGCCCCTCACATTAAAGAGCAACCCAGTGATGAGGTTGAGAAGCCCTGTGCTAAATGGCTTGCAATCAAAGTCTTCTCCTGTGAAGAACAATAGAAAGAAAAGGAGATTCACCATGAAATAGGCCCAGGAGTGTTATTCCAGGGATGAATATATTGTGCCTTTCACTTGCATATTGAAAGTAAGGGTCCTTTCAAAAAGGCACCAAGAGAGGGTGCATTCCTGTCCTTATCCTTGGGACCAGGCACTGTCCTGCCATTATAAGATCCTCCTTTCTTCAATGTATGGATAATGGACAGTTTCCCAAATTCTAATTTAGCAGGGAAAAAAATCCATCTTAGGACAATTTTTTTTTTAATGTTGAACAATGTGGTCCTGTGTTGGAAAAACAGTGAGAGATCTCTACTTCATAGCAAAAGTAATTCAGTAGCATCAATAAAAGATCCTCTAACCAGAGCTTCCAAAAGTTCAAAATGCATCAGAATTATCTGAGGACTTTGTGACAGCAGACTTAGATTGGGCAAATGAGGAGAAGACTCTGATGTCCTGTGTTTCTGTCAATCACCCGACTATCTTAGCTACCACTGGCTTTGGAGAACCCTTGATATTTCAGTCTGTGACCAATATCATATCCATTAAGCACAGAAAAATATGTGGAAGGTGTTCTTTGAAAAACCCACAGAATCTAGTCTATACTCCCCACCTTCCTGAAAGGATGAACATGAACACATGCCAGGCTCCTCCGGGTCCTGGAGTTCAATTTTCCAGACATATTTTGAAGCACTTCAGAATGCAGGGTTAGGGGAATAGGGGAATTGGAGAGGAGCAGGCAGATATTAAACCCAACATATCTAGGATTGTAAAGAAGTCTTTATTAAGTGGATGGCCTTACAGAATCTACTCAACACTTAAAACTCCATGCAAGAGAAAGACCAGACCTTGGTGATTAAAATATGTTGTGGCTGCTTGTGGCTCTAGGCCCTGTAAGACATGCATGACTGTCAGGGGATGTGTCAGTGCTTTGGGTGGTAAGAAATGCAATTATCATATTTATTAAAGCCCAATGTACTTCTTAAAATGACTGGAAAGATATCAGTGCTTTGTCAGGAAGAAAAGAGTGGAAGCAGAAAGGGCAGAGGCCTCCACAAACCTAGTTAGTGTTCTATCTGCAGCAAAGAATCTAGACAAAAATTACCCCCTTAAAAATGTCCTTCAGAAATGGAACACCTCTGTTTGCACATTGGGGACTTACTGTAATGACAACTAACTAAGCGATGTCATTTCATCTCCTACCACCCCATCTCTCCAGGGACATAGACAAATTGCTGCAAATGTCAGTCACCAACATTCTGTCCTCTGCCTTAGAAATACCTTGAATGAGCATATTATACTACTTTGGGAAACCAGAAAGCATGGCCTTCCTGAAGCTTGGCGTTGTAGTCATTTGCTGAGTAAGGAAAGATTAAAGCAGAAAGAGCAGAGAAGGATGGAAGATTCATGACAATGACTTCATATGGCATTGATGTGACCTTCATCTTTTGTTCTTAAGCTCTGACTCTTGAGTTTGTGTAATTTTTTTTATCTGAAAGAGAAATCACATGGAAGTATTGCAAGTCATTTTGGGGGGACTAAAATTAAAAATGATGTTTATCTGTAAAAACGTTTAACTTTTACCATTTATCATCTCTTTCATAAGTACAAGTAAAGATTATCTTCAAATAGAGGCCCCTGATAAGTCATGTATTCATGCTGTGAATAAAAGTAGTAGGGGCTCAAGAAAAATCTGCCTTAATATGAAATACACCACACATGGATTGCATTTCCCATTGAAGACAATATTTCTTTCTTACATAAATGTTTCATTTGCCATTGAAATAAAAGGAAGTTCATGAAGGTTGGCTAAACAAAGGAGCCCATTTTTTAACTGTATAGAACAAAGTGTATTCTATCATCAATTACTCTTAACTGCAAAGGCTATAACATTTCAGGGACACAGCCAAGGGTCAAAGGGGTGTACACACATTCCCCCAAAGAACAAGGGGAAGGAGCATGAGGTGACAATCACATTGCAAATATACTTTTACCCGCATATAAAACCAAGCAGCATGGCCTCACATGAGCACAAGCACAAAAGGAGAGTAAGTAGTAGGGAGGAGACTTGGAAGGGACAGAGAAAAGGAGCACTATGAGGAAGGGTAGCTTTTAGGAATGTTTCCACATACTTTGCCACAAGGGACTATTGCCTTGAGCATGAATCAACAGGTGGAAATGTGTGAAACAAGGCAAGTGAGTAGCACTAAGTGAGCTGAACTCCAAGCTAAATTCAACCTGTTGCAACAATTTAAGTGGGCTGAATAGCCCTGTAAGCTCCATATTTCAGAAACTGAAAAATTAAATCGAGCTGTTGATAAGTGTGTCCAGGTAGAAGTCAAGCATTTTTAGTATTTTGAAATTGAACTTTAACATGTTTAAGAGTTATATGCACCTACCTTTGAGGAATGTTTTTTAAAACGTTGGCACTGAGTTACGTTGCTGAGTCTCAGGAACTACCACTGCTCGCAGTAGTCCATCTCAAGACCATTTAGCAAAACAATCTTACGAAGATATCACATCTTAATTTTCCTATTTCATAGGCAGGTTTATTCTACAGATGAGCCTATAGCCCTTAAGTAAAATTGTCCTTCAGTTTTATTCCTTTATAAAATGTATTAAAATGCCTAAACTTACAGAAAAAGTTCCCAAAAGAATAAATTGCTATATCCTCTTCACTTACAGTTTTAAATTATTCCTAGTGTATTGAATTTGTGTTGCCACTTATTTCTTCCTTCTCTACACATAGATAGAGAGATGGGTACAAGCATCAGAATGAATATGAGAACATATCTCTTATGTTTTGGGTGTTGAACACTTAAGAGCTAACCGCATTCCCCATCCTTCCCTACCTTCAAATACGTAGTATGTGTTTTACATTAACAAAGGTATTTTCTTATATAATCAAGATACAATGATGAAACATAATTTGACACTTTTTTTTTAATACTATAGTGTAGTCTAAATTCAGATTTTGCCAATTTTCCCAATACTGTGTTTTCTTTTCCTAATGGCATGGAATCCAACCTAGGATCACAATTTGATGTAGCTAGTATGTCTCTTGCTCTCCTTCATTGGTAACAATCCTTAACTTTTCTTGTGTTTCATCAAATTGTTGTCCCGGAAGTGTAGGAGACAGTTGTTCTACAGAATCATCCTTAACATTACATTCCCTGCTGGGATTCTTGTGATTATAGACAGTATCATTTTCAAAGCTCTGAATAGCACTTTTCTATAATACTATGCTTCTTCAGAAAGGTATTAGCATTTCCAAAGAATTATATATAGTATAGTATATTAACACTAATATATTATATTCTACAATATATTATGTTTTATCTTCTCACTTTGAATTTTGGTTGTGTTTTGTTCTCCTTTTACATTAAGTAATAAACACATTCCCCCACACATTCACTGTTGATACTGTGGATAGCCAGCAAAATCCTTGCTAAGTCAACACCTACACAAATAGGTATGGACAGAAACTGACTTCATATTGTTTCTTATAATTAACAGTATGTAAACTAATTCAACAAATACTTGCTTCCTCAAGCTACTTTACATGACCTTTCCTTTCTCTTATGGTTTTCACTCTATGAAAATAAACATTTTTCTTACTTTACATAGCTCTCAAACCAGTATATTTTCTTTGGTCCAGTATTTCTACAGAATTAATATTTCACTTATGATTTTTGACAGGATACTTAATCCAGAACTCTCAGATTAATTTGTGGCTAGATTTTAAGCCTGGATTTTGTCATCTGCTATGGACATTAAGCACTGGATATAATTCCATTAACATCAAGAAGGGGCAAGAAGTAAAGAAAAGCAAGAGACATAAATGGGATGGTTTTGCTTTTAAACTCCAATCAAGCACAGTACTGGATGGAAAATAATCTGAGAAACTTCATAGAAACTTGTAAGAAAGCAAATTCTACTCTGGCATCTTCTTTGGCTTGTCGCCACTTTGTAATAGATTAAAGAAAAAAAGTCGTTTCTTAGACAGGACTTACGTCTCGGCAACTACCTCTATTCATGCCAGTACAATTTCAAAGTTGTGATCAATGCACTCAACAGAAAGTTATTTCTAACCCAAGTTGAAAATCTTTTTCTAATGTAAATTCCATCTAATTTTGAAGTCATATTTTAGACATTATATATGTACATATATATATATATGCAAACTTTAATCTTACAGCCTTAATTTTATTTTTTATTTTTATTTCTTATTTGAAAAAATACAAAATAGTAAAAGGAAGCATTAGGAATGAGATGAAATTCCATTTAAACCAAGTCATAAAGAATTCACACATGACTGCTGCATTGCATAATATTATCTTCAAACTAGTTGTTTAGTTTACCTATAAATGTGCAAAATTAGCTTAAAAAACCAAAAAAGTTATAAAACACTCCAGTGTGCTGAGTCTGGCCGTCCTTCCTCTCCCTGAAGACCACAGGGAGATGTGACCAGCACAGTGAACTTCCAGAGCCTTAAGGAGCACTACCTTGTGCCAATCCACCATCAAGGGACTGTTACACAACCTCAGCCTGCACTCGCCATCATTGGATAGTTCTTGAGCTGTGGCTTGCCCTCCTCTCTTTAATGAGATAGAAACCAACTTGAACCTCCACAGCAGGAGCTTTCGGGAACCTGCCCTTCCTTCCTCCTCTGCTGACAGTCTTGCTGATGTATACCCATCCCATCTATCATCACCACTAAAAATGACAAAAGGAAGGAACAAAATGCAATCTTAGACCTCTAGCCCACCCCAAAACAAGTCCAGTTATTGAGGTCCTAGAGCTTGGAAGTCATATCCTGAAATTTCTGAGACGATAACAACTGAAGTAAAGGAACAACACCACCAGGTATAAAGGAAATCAGATCAGAAATATTCTCTCAGGCAAAAAAAAAAAGTGACAGCAATCATGAAAGAATTGTTTAATACATCTAAGGAAGACACACATAAAAAATATAGAGGAAAGTAGGAAAATGATAGAAACACTGAAGGAACAATACAAAAAAATTAAAATGCATGAAACAGATTCAAACAGATATCCAGAATATCAAGAATTCCATTGAAAGATGGCAAAACCACTTGAATTAAACAGAAGATAGAATTTTAGACCTTGAAGATGGCATTGTAGCTAGTGAACATGAAAAGAAATGTCTCTTAAAAATAATGAGAATCCAGAAAATAAAAATACAATACCTACAAGATAATGCAAATAAAAATAATATAAAACTAATAAATATCAACAAAACAGCTGGTGATGGCACAAAAGACATAAAAAGAGTGTTTACAGAATAGTAGCAGAAAATTTCCAAACAATGAGAAAAGAATCAGATATACACATAACCAATGCATACAGAATTCCAGCTAGCCATAATCAAAATAACTTGTCACCCAGACATATAATGATCAAGAACCCAGAAATTAAGCAAAAGAACAGAATAGTAAAAGCTGCTAGAGAGAAGAAACCGATCACCTGCAATGGGAAGCCCATCAGAATTATGGCAGATTTCTCAACATAAGCTATGAAATCAAGAAGAGCCTAGGATATCTGAAGTTCTGAAAGAAAACAACTTTCAACTCCTGCAGAACTATCAAATTTAATGGAGAGATTAGATACTTTCATGACAAAGAACAACTGAAGAAATTCCTGACAGTTAAACCTATCCTACAAAGAGTACTGACAGATATTTTAGAAAGAGATAAAGATGACCACAAGTCCAGTAACAGCACAAGAGAACTACCAAGTAGAGCAAGCAATTAAAGGTGAAAAGAAGGGATCCTCCAGTAGGAAAACAACATTACAAAGATAAGCAAATACATGTCAGTTATAACCATCAATATAAATTGCCTCAATTCAGCAATCAAAAGAAGCAGACTAACAGAGTTGGACAAGGAAACGAAATCCAACAATGTGTTGCATACAAGAAACACATTTAGCTCAAAAAGAAATTAATAGACTGAATATAAAATCATGGGAAACAATATTCCATGCAACAGGAAGCCAGAAAAACAAACACAAGCTATTCTGGTTGCTGACAATGTCAATTTCATACCAAATGCGATTAAAGAGAAACAAAGAAGATCAGCACACACTTGTTAGGGGAAAACTACAAGAGGGAGAGAAAACAATTATAAATATATATGCACCCAATGTAGATGTTCCAATTGTGTAAGACAAGTTTTATCAGGCATAAAAAATTAAATTAAATAACAACATAATTATTTTGGAGAATTTTAACACCCCACTGACTCCTATCTAGAGCATCTAAAGAACTATAAAAACTCAGGCCTCCAAACTTCGAAGACCCACCCCAAAAATGGGCATCTGAGATGAATGTACAGTCCACAAAAGAAGAGATACAAATGGCAGATAAATGTATGAAAAAATGTTTGACATCATTGGTTGTTAAGGAGATGCAAATTAAAACAACCCTGAGATACAGTGTTATGCCAGAAAGAATGGCTGTCATCAAGAAGTCAGCCAATAGCGAATGCTGGGGAGGCTGTAGGGAAAAATGAACCTTTCTCCACTGTTGGTAGAAGTGCAGATTGGTACAACCATGAGATAAGTTAATTTTCTTAAAGTGAGAATTTGGGCATAACCCAGAGCAGAGATAGCTATTGTTTAGATAGCTATTGTTTATCAAATACATTTATTAATTGGTGTACTAAGTATTGATTATATTGAGTTTGTGCTAGATGTTAGGAGATATGTAAAGTAAATGACTACCGTACAATGTGGTGAAGTTTCTACTCTGAGGAGCTTATATTTCAGTATAATAAAGTTTTAATTCCTAAGAGATTAGATGGATTATGCTGAGTATAGTAATGATAGCCTTCTTAGAAACTAACCAGTTATCAGAATGACTGTCATAAGTAGTAATCAAAAGATACAATGAATTAATTTGAAAGTGATCTCTCATGAATCTCTTAAGAACAACCTTAAATTCTATCCAAGTAAGATTTTAAATGTACAATACCAAAAACTAAATTAAAATTACATTTCCAGTGCAGCCTACCAAAACTTAGTAAGGACTTTAACAATGAAAATGAAATGAATAATGTTGATACCTTACAAGTTTTTTAATCCTTACCCAAAACTAGATGAGGTACAATTAGCACCCATCTGTTTAAGGATGGGATAAATTGCTTAAATTCACAGAGCCAGCAAGGAGCTGAGACTGGATTACTGCACAGTGATCCATCAGAGTTCATGTTGGATAACCAGACTATGTTCTTCTTATCTCAAGTCAGTTTTTACTTCTGCAAATGAAATAGTTCAAAGGAATCAGATGGCCAGGAGATGGTCTGCAGGGAATAGTTCTAAACCAGGAACTCCATGCTGGTCTCTAAGGTTGCAGCAAACTGCCTTTATTCTATCCTTTATTTCCATCCAAGCTACAAACCAATGACTGGTGCCACCTAAATTGAGGCTTCCATTATCCACACTTCTAGTCCCAGTATCATACCCTTAATCCACATTAATGCACCCTAATCCAGACATATTTGAAATTCCACACCTAGTGCCACTTGAAGCTTTGAAGAGGACATCCAAATGCAACCCATAACAGTAATCAAGCTAATTAATGTATCCATCACCTTACATAGCACTTTTGTGTGCAGTGAGAAATACTAGTTCTCTTAGCAAATTTTACAGATATAACACTACATTACTATTAAATGATGTGGATGATCTTTGGGGAGTACTAGATGGGATGAAAACTTCTGTGGTCTGTGTGGACGGTCAATTTCATAAAAAATATTTATTATCAATCCTCAAGGTTTTTCCTTCAAAGTAACCATTCAGTCAATCCATTAGCAATGTCCCACATATTGGTATAGAAGTGTAGTCTGAACACCCATGACTTAAACTGTAGTAAGTGACAACTTTACATTATAAAGTTTTGCCTTTCTGTGTAGGTTTGTCTTCATCACTTATCTCCAGAATCATCCCTGAAAGGGATTTTATCTCTGTATCTATTAATTCATATCAGTAGGGCATTATATTCCTTCCTTTTTGGACTAATTCCATTTAAAAATTTCCCACATATTTGATATGTTTCTACTAAGATATATTTGAAATATCTTACTATTTCATCCTAGGGTTTTTTTTGTTAAACTGTCACTCTGAAGCATGTTGAGAATTGACCATAGGCATAGCTGTACTGCAAATATAAAATGATTTTAGTGACCTGTGAAAAGAATAGCTATCCACTTGCAAGGCATCTATGTCAACTAAGTGTATCACAGATTTTTCAGGCTCTCCTTGATTATCAGATGGCAAAATATTTTCACTGGAAAAGAGAATCTCAGATTGAGTTAAATTCAGGATTGTCACTTTCTCCTGTGCCCAGCCACATGTCCCAAATTCCATTAGACTGTTCATTTCTGAGTTAATATCTAAACTGAGAAAAGATTAATTCTATTACAATATTGTCACTATAGTTAAGCAACTCTCTGCTGTGGTTTGAATATCCCTTCCAAAAATCATCTTCTAAAAGATATCCACATCCCAAATGCCACTGTGGTGGCATTTGGAGGTAGGAACTTTGAGGGATGTTTAGGTCATTCTAGGTCCCCATTCATGATTGCATTAATGTCTTTATCATAACAGCATATTAGAGATAACTGCCAATGAGCTGTGGCTCCTCTTTCCATTCCCCAGCTCACTCTTATCCTCTATCATGTGTGTGCATTCCCTCACCTGTGATGCCCTCCTTCATGTATGACGTACAGAGAAGGCCTTTGCCCAGTGCCAGGAAACTGGACCTTAAAGCCTCCAGAACTACAGGAAATCCTTTGCCTCTAAAAATTACAGTTGTTTGGTAAAGTGTTATAGCAGTGGAAGACAGACACAGGCATTCAACCAGCTACTGTACCTACAAGAAAGCAGCTGTTTTAAGGCTATCATGTGGGGTATCTGATTCTCAGACCATGAACTGAAGTTGGAGTTAATGGGCCTTAGTTTTTCATCTTCTCTTTCAAGCATTCAAGCATTCAAGCACACTTAAAAATATAAACCCTCCACATCATACCACTTAGAGCTGCGACCACCATACACGTGGGTGCGGCAATCACGTGAGTACCCAAGCCCACTTCAATTAACAGAATTAGACCAATTAGAGGTAACACTTTCACTAATTCAATTGCAGATAATGCCTCAGGTAACTGCGATGACATTGCACATTCTTGGTTAAAGCATCTCATTCATACTGATAAAGTCTATATTCAGACCCAAAGGTACCACCGAGCCAGTCCCCATATTTCATCTGCGGTAGACTAAAATATTATCCTCTGAAAGATATCCATGTCTCATGTCATAATCTCTGGAGTTAGTGAATATTATTGAAAAGAGCAAAAAAGAGAGGGGTTGTAGATGGGATTAAATTAAGAATCTTGAGATATAATTATTTTGGATTATATAGGCCACTAATGGTGCACCTGTTAGAGACAAAGTGCTAAACTACAAATCAAAGCCCACCTATTTATCACAAAGTGGCAACACAATTAAACCTGAATACTGAGGTTTTAGTTTAGAATCACAACTCTGTTGGAATCTTTTGTCTTAAAACAAAACAAAACAAGTACAATAACACAGGGACCATAAGTTCTCCACCACTGATATAGGTATACGTATTCAGTATGTATGTATGTATGAACAGAAAGCAATTTGATACACATAGAAAAGGAATCCCTGTGAAGACAGATTCAAAGACTTGCAAGACAGAAGTGAAGAGACTATTAGAAAAAGAATGCTGAAAGCCACCAGAAAGCAGAAGAGGTGAGGAACAGACTCTCTCCGAGCCTCCAGAGGGAGCCAAGCCAAGCAACACCAAGAATGTCCTAGTCATGCTAGTATCTTTTACTTTCAGGCTTTAGAAGCCCGAGAGAGTAATAAATTTCTGTTCCTTAAGCCACGAAGTTCATGGTAACTGGAGATAGACATCCAAGACACTAAAGTACAGTCTGTTACCCTCTCTCCTGAAACAATGCCTAACAGCAACTTTGCAGCAATCTGAATATAGTCAGAGTGAGAAGTTGTAAAGGAGAGAGAAGTTTAAGATGCAGCCAGGGTTACAGCTCAGCAGCATGAGTGCCTGCCTAGCAAGGGCAAGGTACAAAGAGTAAAGTCATTCCCTAAAAAAGAGGAGTAATTCTAATAGATAAGGTAAACCTAGGGCTGAAAAAAAATCCACCCAGGGAACTTCAAGAGAGGCGCGGAACTCATGAGAAATGTAGTTTTGTCACCATGTAGTAAATAATTTCAGCAGTCTCATATTGGAGCTATTGAGTTGTTGGACAAACAATATATAGCTCTCTGTATTACAAGAGGAGTAGCTCCTGTTTTTTGTGTGTTTTTCTACCATTTCCACTGAAGCATGTCACTCCACTAAAGAACAACCAGCCCTTTTTGTTATGGACAAACTATTCTCAGTTTTCCTCTCCAAGCCCTTGTGTGCTTTTAATGAGTCTGGTTGGATCTCAGTTTTCTGATTTATAATTGCTCATCAGTTTTTAGGATGACATCTTGTTTGTAAGAAAACACAGCCTTTGTCATAGAGAGCTTTCAGTGCTTCCTTGCAGGAGGTAATAGCAGAGTCCTTTATGTCCATAGTTGCTTTTCTCCCTAAGCTACTCAATATATTTTTATTTACCACCTCCCTGATAGTAAATACTGAAGATACACTAGAGAACAACATACAACCCTTCCCTAAAAGTGCTCTGTAAGCTAATGATGAAGTCAAATCAATATGCAAGCACCATATTCAGAGGAAGAAGGGTAAAGCATGTGTATTCAGACTCAGGAAGGTACCTGACACAGAGGCCTGCATAAAGAGGTTTACTTACCTCCCAGGGTGTGAGGTAGAAGAGCATGCCAACAGCATAAGTTGAGCTCTGCTGAGAGCCTCTATACTGGCCTCTTAAGCAGTGATGGGAGCACACGCAGGAGCAAGCCATCAGTTTTGACACAAGAAGCCAGTGAACGCCGGGGCGGGGGGGGGGGGGGTGTTCCTTTCAGACTTTCATAACCATTTTTTACAATAATTACTAAGGATCCCTCAAGTCCCTTTTGAGGACATGCCTCCAGTAGCAAACTGAGGGCCTTACCTTAGGTCAACTGCTGAAAAAGTCCTATTACCCTCCATTGGCAATGGAGGCTCCAGCACAGGACCATGGGGTGAGAAGCTGCATGAAAATTGCAACAGCAGGAGAGATCAATACCAATGCATTAGCACTGGCTTGGAGGAACCTAGAGACTGCTCCACACAGAACACGACATTTGAAGTTAGAATTTCCTTATGCACTGGGTTCTAAAATTACCAATAAGAATATCAGATATTAGTTCTGCAAAGGAAAAGAAAGAGAGATTTCTAGGAATAAGACATAGCATTAGCAGGGGTTCTAAAAAGCACTGAACATTTGAATACTTCAAGAGGCAATTCAGTTGTATACTGAAAATATTGAGATTTGAGAAAATAGAAACTACTAGAGAACACAATCATATTCTAAATATTTGTTTGACACCTATAAAAACCAGACATTAACTGCACCATAGAGGATATTTAACCTCTTGCTACATATTAGAAATTCTGAAGGGTATAGTTTCTGCTTACAGTATGGTAAAACTAGATGTTATACAATAGAGAAATATAATCAATCCTTTGTACATTATTGAAATGCACTGTCTTGTCTTTGAAACATATGCATTCATGAATTTGAAATAAAAAAGAAATCAAGAAAGGGAAGCAGGACTAAAGAAGGCAGAAAAGGATAGAAATAGAGGAAAGGAAGAAGGGAGTGAAGTAGGAAGGAAAAGGTGGAAAGATGGAAGGAGGGATGATGGAGGAGAAAGAAGGACCCAGGAAAGAATAGAAAGCAAGGAAGGAAAAAAGAAAAAAAAAGGAAAGAGTAGGGAGGAAAGAAAAGAGGAAAGAACAGGAGACAGGAAGGAGGAAGGAAGCAATCAAGGAAGTGAGGAAGGAAAGAAAGAGGAATTAAGGGAGGGAGGGAGAGAAGGAGGGAGGGAGGGAGGGAGAAAGAAAGGACAGAAAGATGATGGGCCTTCTAGTTATTTCAAGTGATAAAATATATTTAATCAGCTTCCCCCAAGACATCTTCAAGTGGTAAGATGGAACTGAATACTAGGTCACTCTGGGACTAATAAAAGCAATGACTTGAATTAAGTATCACTTTCTCCTAGAAGCATAGGAACTAGGAAATGGGGGTTAAAAGGGCAGCAACAGTGTTGTAAGCACTTCATCCAAAACATAAACATTACTGAAGTACATTTTGGACTAAATTACCTCTCTCGGATCTTAGATGTTAGCATTCCTGCCCTACTTAAGCACGCCAATTTTGCAGTGCCTTTGAGGAGAGTTGATCAGGGGCTTGGCTGGACAC